>PVJD01010256.1:0-55228 GCA_004026545.1 Mormoops blainvillei
CTCCGGCCTTTGCTACTCTCGGGGTGGGAGGGGTCCCCTCCTTGGATGGGTGGACCCGGGGGTGGGCATGGCCTCCTGTCTGCCTGAGAAGAGCTCCCCAGAGCGGGTAGCGATGAGCAGTCAGCAGCCAACCTCTGCAGCTGGGGTGTTCAGTGCTGGGACCGGGCGCCCTGATGGGGGGCGAGTTCCCAGATCTCAGAGGCAGGGTCCCCAGGGTGAGCCTGCAGGGGCAGGGCACTCGGGGAAGCTGCTTTGGACCCCAGGAGGCCCTTCCCAGGAGGGCGGGCGGGGCGGCCTGCCGGCGCGTCCTTGGGCCTCCTGCCCCAGCAGGCTGCACTCCAGGCGACCGTCCTGCCTGGGGCTTTGAAGGGCACGTGTCTGTCTGAACCTGCCCGCTGGGCTGACGAGGATGGGCCGAGGACGTGTGCCTGGGCGTCTGTGTGGTGTCACCGCCAGCAGGCAGCTGGGGCGGGAGGGCTGGGTCCCTGTGGGTGTGGTGGTGGCTGTCCCTGCATGTGCCCCTTCCAGGGCTGGGCACAAATCTCTGGGAGCCGCGTGTGCCTGTGGGGCTGGCACCCAGGAGGACGGGTCACTGTGGGCGTCGAGGTGGGCGTAGCTGCACACACACACACACACGCACACACACACACACCTGTGCTGTGTCTCTGCTTGTTAGGGGTTGACAGAGGAGGGGAGGGGCAGCTCACAGTCCCCCAGTCCCCAGAGAGCCTGCCGTGTGGGGTTGCGCTTCCCCGGATGGGCCCGGTGGGGCCCGTGGGGCCGGGGGCGTGAGTGGAGCCGAGCCGGGCACCGCGAAACCTCAGGCAGGGGCCTGCGTGGAGCCCCAGTGGGTCCTCACCTTCACCTGCAAGATGCCGGTGATGGGGGAGCATGTGGGGGAGAGGGGGACACGGGAATGCTATTTTCTACTCAGTTTTCTGTAAACCTAAATCTACTCTAAAAAAATCAAGGCTACTAATTAGTAAAAAAAGATAAAATAAAGTCCCATGGACTTGGTGTCCTGTTGGGGGGATTTGAATCGTTAGGAGGGAGGCGGGGTCCCCTCCAGGGTGGGCTTGCAGACAGGAGAGCTGCAGACAGCAGGTAGGTTGCAGACGGTGAGGTAGCTCCCGCCCAGGAGCTGGGACGTGGGCACAGAGGCCTGCTGGTCTGAGGGGGGTCACCTGAGGGGGGGACAGGAGAGGAGGGGTGTGCACAGAACCGTGAGCTGGTGAGGGAGCTCCCAGGGCGGTGACCCCAGGATATGAAGTCCCGCGTCCAGCAGTAGCCATTGTCAGGAGAGGGCGGTCATTCAGTTTGGGGGCTCAGTGCAGGGCAATGGGAAGTGAGGGTCCAGGCGCAAGATCGATGGAGGAGATGGAGGGACGGATAGAAATGAAGAGACAGGAAAGGAGGGATTGGACTCTGGTGAGGACCTGAGAAAGTGCAGGAAGAATCCTTTAGGGATAATTTGACCAGCAAGTCAGGGGGAGACAGGAGGTGGGGCAGCATACCAGGAGAGAGAGAGAGAGAGAGAGAGAGAGAGAGAGAGAGAGAGAGAGAGAGAGAGAGAGAGAGAGAGAAGGTTGACCAGCAAGCCAGAGGAGACAGGAGGCGGGGCAGCAAACATGAAGAAGGCTCATTGAGCGGACCCTGTGGGAGGCCCAATGGTGACCTGGTGCCAGGTGTCCCTGGAGGATGGGGGACCCACCAAGGATCAGGACACTGCAGACAGCTTCTCAGGCTCACTGCGTGGTGTCCTGTGCAGCCCCAGGAGCTCTGACCTGGGGCTCTGAGACTGGGGTCACCTCAGATACGGAACTGCGACCCCACAGGCAGCGAGAGGAGCAAGAGGCGAGGACAGCAGCGGATCACACCGTCCTCCCCACTTCCCAGAGGAGGACGCCGAGGGTCGGGGAGGGGCGGGGGCATCCGTTGGCCCAGCCCCCAGCCAAGGCCTGCGGGCAGGTCAGCAGACCAACCGGGGACCTGGGAGGGGCGAGTGGGACAGGGACTGCCTCCTGGAGAAGTGGTAGCTCTCTCCTCAGAAGAGGTGCCCAAGGGTTCACCGCGTTGCCCCGTTCCCTGCCTCCACTCCCCTCTCTGGGCTGGGGGTGTTCTGTCACCCCGCATTTGGCTGTCTCCCCTACAACCATGTGCTAGCGGGGGTTGGGCCTGCCTGCTCATTCCTGGGTCCCAGGGGGCCTCCTGGAGCCTGGTGCGGAGCCGGTCTCACAGGACAGTGCGGGAGGATGAGTGAGCTGACGCGAAGGAGCCTGGGGGTGCACGTGTGTGTGTGGCCGCAGCTGGCCGGGCCCTGCTGGGGGCCACAGTTGACCCCAAGGGTGTGCCCTCCCCGCCCAGTAGTTTACTGCTCCCAACAGCGAGGGGGCCCTGCTCCTTGGAGGGGGGCACCCAGACTCAGGGAGGCCACGCCACCTGCCCAAGGTCGCAGCCAAGTGGGCAGTGCCGGGATCCAAGTCAGGCCCGTGCCTCTCGGAGTTTCCCGCGTGCCGGGACCCCCTGTCTGTGCATCTATCTCCGTAGGATTTTTTTTTAATTGAGGTGGAATTCACACAACATAGAATTAGCTGCAGTCATGAGCACAGCTCGGTAGCGCTTTGCGCGTTTGCGAGGCTGCACGGTCGCCGCCTCCACCTAGTTCAAAACACTCCCGTCATGGCCCTGGGAGGGGGCTCTCCCGGCCCCCGGAGCCACCAGCCCGCCCCTGTCTGTGGGTTTGTCTGTTCTGGACATTGACCGCGGATGCAGCCACTCAATGCACGACCTTCTGTGTGGCCCCTCTCACTGGGCACGCTGGCTCGCGGCGCAGGCACGGCGCGGCGTGCGGCGTGGCCGGGTCCGTCCGTGGACGAGGGGGCGTCGTGAGCCACCCCTGCTGTGGAACAGGGTGAGTGAGTATCTCACCCAGGCCCTGCGCTCTGTTCGCCTGGGTCCAGGCCCAGGGGCAGAACTGCTGGCTCCCGGGCCGAACCTGTGTTTCGCTCTGAGGACCTGTCCCGGTTCGCGACGTTTTGCCCCCTTGCCCACAGCCGACACGGGCAGGGTATGTGTCTCTGGGACCTGGGAGCGTCTGGGTCCGCCTGCCCCCCTGTGGGGGTATGTGGAGTGGCTGTCCTGCTGGTGGCTCTATCAGTGTCCCCTGGGCCTGTGTCTCAGTGGCAGGGTTCTGGAAGCTGCTTCTAAAACAGGGGAGAAGCAGGGTGTTCTTTGCCCCACTGGCGGCCCCAGGGCAGGACAGCGGCAGCCTGGTGGGATGCGGGGGTGCGCCCAGGCCATGCCCAGCGGCTCCGCACACAGGCCTCAGGTTTACCCATTAACAGGACGGCGGTGGGGCTGCAGACAATGGTGTGTTTGTTTGCTGCGGCCAGAGAGGCTGCACGGGGCCCTGGCACGGCCATCAAAGCTTGCTGACTAAGTCTGTTAGGGAAGGGATTTGTGCAAACAAAGAGGCAGGTGCAGAGGCTGGGCCAGCTGCCGGGGCTGGGGGCTCCACGGGGCGGCCATAAACTACCCCTGGGCCGACTGGCCTTCCCAGCCGGCAGCCTGCCTGCTGAGGCCTGCTGTCTGTCCAGGTCGGGCTGCTGGTGTCCTCAGCGTGGGGCCCGAGAGCCGCCCCCTTGCTCGCCCCCAAGGACTTCCTGGAGGCCGCAGGCCAGCGGGCAGCTTTGCACCTCAGCAGGAGCCGAGATACTTCGTCTCTTCCTAGCCCCTCCCTAAAGGCCCCTTTAACATGAGGGCTCTATCACCTGTCAGGCACCTGCTGCTGGGGCCCTGCCCCAAAGGGGGCCCCAAAGTCAGGGATCAGGGAACCAGTGGTCTCAGTTGGAGCCCCGCTATGGTCGGGGGCTGTGGTCAGCACGAGCGCCTTTGGAGAGGGCGTGATTGGCACCCCCTGTGCCTGTGGGTCGCTGCTCTGGGGTTCAAGGGCACCTGGATGTTTCGCTGGGTTCCTCCCCTCTGTCTGCTTCCCAGGCGGCCGCACCGATCCAGTGGGCCCCCGGCCGGCGCCGACCTGCGTCGGGCCACGTGGAGCCGCAGTGGGCCCAGGCTGTGATGGCTCCTTTGTTTTCATGGGACAACTACACGTGGACCCACCGTCTTCCAGGGGCCATGCAGGGACACGCAGGGACAAGCCCAGCAGACAGAGCTGCCCAGCCGAACCCACGTGGGCAGGGCCGGTGACGGTGGCAAAGGCCCCGACAGTGACGTGAGAGCAGGCTTGGGGTGAGCATCCCCGCCCTGCAGTACTAGCACGGGCGGGGGCCGGGGGACATCAGCTTGCGTCAGGGAACTCCACTGGCAGGCGGTCCCTCTTGCTCCTGCCATCCTGGGCCCAAGGGGAACACCGGCCCACCTGTCCCTGAGCCTGGGACCTCCCCTGGGTGTTCCACCCATTCCCCAGCCCAGGCCACCAGCAGGGTCCTGTACCCTCACCTCCCTACGGGCATGCCTTCCTGTCCCGTCTCTGAGGTCTTATCAACATGTGCATAAGGGACCCGGCTGCCTGGCTTGATGACCCCCCCACGAGATTCGCCCCAAGGAGGTTCCTCGCCGGGGTGGTTGGACAGCCCTCTGGGGTCACAGCTCACCCAGAGCACCAACCCAGCCCAACACCCCTCCCACCCGGGCCTCCTGAGACCCCCTCCTCCAGGAAGCCTTCCCTGACCTCCCAGGTCCAGCGGGGAGCCGGTTGCAAATGTCTCCAGAGGAGACAGTCAGCTACACGGGGAACTTCGACTCTTCACGAGAAGCCTGGGTCAGTCAGGCAAGTGCGCACATGTGAGCAATGGGGGCAAAGGCGGCCCACCCAAGGTGACCGGTCACCTCCTCATTGTAAATGGCCGAAGCGGGACTTCTCTGCCTCCAAAGGTTTCCTGGGAAACCGTAACTGTGGAGAGCCTGGGACCCTGGCCTACCAGCTGCCTCTGTGCCCCGATGGCCCCAGGCCTTCCTGGCAAGAACTCTGCCCTCCTCCCCCACAACACGCGCACAGCAGAGAGTGAGGGAGGAGGCAGCTGGGGTCCTAAAACAGAACTGTGGCCCTTTTATGACCTGTTCTTGGAAGTGATGGCATCATTCCTGCTGCATCCTATTGGTCAGAAGCCAGTGAGTCCCGCCCACATTCACAGGTGTCAATCACAGCAGGATGGGGATACGGGAGGAGGGTCCTGGGGCCCTTCGAAGCTATGACCACAACAAGTAGGGTCAGCCTGGGGCTGGACCCTTGTTTGAGCAGAGGGTCTGGTGTGGGGAGGGCAGGCTGGCGGGGGTTGGGGGGCAGCAGCAGCTGCAGCTCAGGAGCATCCCCACAGCAGGTGCCCTGTGGAGGGGCCGCTTTGGGGGCCGGCCTGTGCACCCCTCACGCCCCCCTGGTAGCTCGCTGCTCTGCTGCAGGCGCAGGAAGCCCGATGGCAAACTCTGGGCCCTCCCCCAGCGGTGGCTTGGACGGGCCACCAGGCTGGACAGAGAAGGTCAGTCTGAGGGAGGCGGCCTTGTCTCCACAGGGTTGTCCCTGCTGTACTGGGGACACTGGCAGGATGTCACGGGCTTGGGCTCTGTCCGCAGGGCATTCCTGCTCAGGGTGGCCTCCGGAGGCGGTGAGTGCCTGGCTCCCAGGAGCACGCCAGCCCGGAGGCTGGCGCCCACCCATGGGGAGGGCAGGACTTGACTGCCACCATCTCTCCCAGGGACCGGAGGGTGGGGAGGGGAGGGGAGCGAGGGAGGAGGCTGGCAGGAGGCTGGTTGGGACCTGCAGGCCCGCAGGGGAGGGGCGGGGTGGGGCAGCCGGGCTGGCAGGGATCTCAGAGAGCCAAGCGCGGCCCCTGCCCTACCTCACCCCCGGTCACCTTGTCTTGGTCATTTTAGGCCCAAACGGGAGTCGGCCCCCGGAGTCCCGGCCCTCAGCTGTCCCATCAGCCCCTCTCCGGCCCCCACCCCTCCCCATGTGCCGTCGTCAGGGTCCGGCCCGCTGCCCTCTGGGGGCCAGCATGCCCTGTCCCTTATGGCTCCATGCTCTGGCCCCCCCGCTCCATCGCCCAGACCCTCCCCAGGCCTGCCTCTGTGTCTGAGTCACCTTGGTGTTCTGGCTCTGCTGTCCCCTCCGCCCCGGCCTTCCGGGCGTGCTCGTCCTGGCCCCCGCTGCACCGCCTGCCCTCCTGCTGTCTTGCTGCCCCTCTGCTGCCCATGGGACCTGCCAACCTCCCTCCTGGGAGGAGAGAGGGCCAGGCTGCGCCAGCCAGGCAGGCCGGGGCACGCAGCGGCCTGGCCTCCGTGCTGCCAAACGGGCAGCCCCAGGATGGTTCTTTCTGGAATGTAGGGCCAGCCTGGCTGGGCGTGAGGCATGGGTGGCCGCCAGCTTGCACGCAGGAGGGTGACCCTGTTTCTGCTTGGCAACCAGCTCACGGCCGGGCTCCGCGCCGAGGCCACCCTGCCTTGGAGCTGGGCTAAAGGGTCACCCGCAGCTCGGGCCCCAGCACAGGCCCCTTCCCCAATTTTCCAAACCCTCCAGTCTGGGAGGAACCGTCCCCTGTCCCCCCGCCTTCCTGGCTCCCCAAGCCCCGTGCTCACCGGGCTGCCAGCTCAGGGTGCCTCAGGGAGACCCTGCGAGCATCACTGCACACGCCCAGGCCCAGCCACGGCCCCTCAGTCAGGATGGGGCCGGATCTGAGCCGACTGCTCGCCGTTCTGAGAGCCACTCATCAGGGCTCCAGACCCTGGTCTCCCTTTTCTGCCCATGGGACAGGGTTGTCCTCGTCCCTCTCCCCTCTGTGGTCTGACCGTGTCCCGCCACCCCCAAACCGCTCTCCCACCCCTTCTACCCGCACCCCCCACACTGACCACACTTCCCGCTGTACCTTAAACGCAGCAGCGCATCCCCACCATTCCCACCGCAGGGTCTTTGCACCCGCCCTCTCTTGTCAGGGAGACCCTCTCTACGCAGACCTTCGCCCCCCGGCTTCCCAGAGACGCCTGCCGAGAGGCCTCGTCTGGACTGCAGCACTCCACCCTGCTCGGAGCTCTGTTCCCACTGCCCGACGGGTTTTCCTGGGTGCCAGCCCCGGGCCTCTCTGTGTGCTACTTAGTCACACCTTGTCTGATTTCCCCACCGGACAGTAAGGAAAGCGCATGAGGGCTGGTCTCTGGCCCCCGGCTCTGTCCCCACACTGCGAGCAGGGCCCGGCCCCAGAGCAGACGCTCAGCACGTGGGCAGGCAGGTGCTCTCTCTTTGGGACACTGGTGGCCCTGGGGGCCCAGCCGCCACGCTGGGAGAAGCCCAGGTGACACGGAACCACACCAGTGTGCCAGCCAACAGACAAAGCCAGTAGCAACTGCGGGCCTGCGAGCCAGGAAGGCTTGGAGACGAGGGCAGCTCTGCCACCGTCGGACCCACGGGGAGACCATGAGCGAAGTCACCCCGTGGAGCTGTGGGAGGTGACGTGGCCGCCGCTGGTGTGGGCAGCAGTGACAGCCGATGGAGCGTCTGACCCGGGGTGCTACCTACCCGCTCGCCAGCCCGTGACCCCGTGAGGTCACGTCCCAGCCAACCTCAGTTTTGTAGTCTGGAAAATGGGGGTGATGGGGGCACCAGCCTGTCAGCAGTTTCAGGAGGAAATGAGGGAGCAAGCGACTTGTGCGTGACCGATGGCGGCTCTGCCCCCTCCTTGGCGACCTGCACCCAGACTCTGACCGCACCACGAGGGGGAAGAGCGGGAACCCTGCCATGAAGCTCACTTCCTTACTGCTTGCGTTCGCAGATGGAGTCACCCTGTGCAGCCCCGAGGCGGGAAGGCACCCGCGAGATGGACGGGTGGCCATCCCGACGTCAAAGTCCGCCTCTTCGCAAGGTCTGTGGCCTCAGGTGTCGGGGGCTGGACCATGCAGACCCCCTGTGGCCACGTGGCCCAAGGCCGCACCCTGCAGCGGGGCGTCTGCTGGGCCCGGGCCTTCCCGGCAAGGGTTTCCTCAGGGCGGCCACCCACCAGGAGGGACGGCCAAGTTGGTCAGTGGGGAGACGCGGACGCCAATAGCCATTTAAGACAAAACCTGACTTCAGGCAATAAACATGAAGAAGAGTGCTCAGGCCGGTGGCCTGCGTCCGGCGTGGGCCCCTGCCCCCAGCGGCCCCTCGCCTGGACTGTCTCCCGCGCAAGGCCCAGCCTGGTCAATGGGCCTCAGACGTCTCTGCAGGTGGACCCTGACCCCTGCTGCCCGGGCCTAGTGCTCCACTCTAGAGGCTTCCAGCAAAGCCTGGCCAGGGTCTTCCTCAGTCCCCTGCTGCGAAAGGAGCCGGTGCCCTGGCCCCTGATCCCCTCCTGCTCCCTCTTTCCATGATGTTGGCCTGGGGTCTGTCCTGCCAGAGCCATCTGTCCTGGCGTCGTGTCCAACCCTGACTCCCGGGGCTCCCCGGGGCTCCCTGGGGTCACCTGGCAGCCCTCGCCTGCTGAGGGCCGAGGCGGGAGCGGTTGGCCGAGAGGCAGGCAAGGAGGGTGTGGCTTCTCCAGGAATCACTAGCCCGAGGACAGCCCAGGCCAGGGCAGCTCCGCCCCAGACGCCAGACGCCAATGAGTGATTTGTCAGCCCCTGCCCTCTAAAAGCCAGACAGCCAGGGCCAGCCCTGCCCCAGCCTGGGGAGGTAGGGAGGCCTGCAGGCACACCTACCCAGGAATACCCCCGCGGTGGGGGCCCAGCCTGCCATGCCCTGGAACCCTGCAGCATCCCTGGAGCTGCAGAGCCCCCCACCCCCACGCCCCAGCATGCCGACAGGGGTCCCAGGACTGGCATCGGGACGTGTCCTGTGTGGGCTGAGACGGGGCACTCTCTGACCCGCAGGCACCTGCAGGGCCGCCGTGAGGAGCCTTGTCCTGGCCCGGGGAGCGGGGCCCGGGCCGCGGGGTCCCCGGCGCCATCGTTGCGGGGTGCGTGCGTCTCGAGCGTCCAGAAGCTCCTGGGCCTTCGTCAAGCCTGGGTGGCCACGAGCGGCCGTGGGTGCATCCCAGTCCCGCCAGAAGGCCCACCCCTCCCCTCGCCTTGGCTACAGGTGCCACCGGCTGGGAGAAGACCCCAGTGCACTTCCAAGAGGTCTCAGGGCTGTGTGGCGGTGCGCTGGGGTCACCGTGGGGGCCTCCCGCTGGGCCCCGGATGCTCCCTCTGGAGGCGGAGTCCTGGGCGGCTCGGGGCTCGTCCCAGCCGCTGCCACCCTCAGCGTGTCCTTTGATGTCCCAGACTGGCAGGGGTGGGGCCCAGAGTCTTTGAAGTGGGGCTCGGCCCTGTGGCCCTCACCTGGCGGAACCAGCGGCACCCAGTCCACCCAGGCTTGGGGGGAGGCGTGGGGCCCCCACCCTGGTCAGAGGCCTGTCGCCTTGGGGATCCCTGGGGGGCCCCGGGAGAGGCTGAGCTTTGGTGGAATTCATTCTCAGTCCCCGTGTGCCCCGTGCCCTTCCTGGTGGGCGCAGGCGGCGTCTGCCCCCCGTGCCTCCTGGAGGCTCCAAGCCCACCCCACGGCTGGCACGGGAGGGGCCGGGGCCAGGCCTGATCAGAGATGCCGCCGCCACCCCCCCGCCTGCAGCTGACAGAGCGACGGGGGCCCGACCGTAAACCCGTTTGTTCCCCCGAACGAGAGAGGGAAAAAAAACATAAGCTCATAAAACCGAGCCGGAATCAAAGCCTACTTATCTCTTCATTTCGCTATAAAATCACAGAATCGGAAAGGCAGGTGGCCTCTTCGTGGTTCAGGGTTACAGAGATTTCCAGGCCAGAGTGGCCAGGAGGGGCGGCCGCGGCTGCTCACGCAGGCGCCCGGGCCGGGGCGGGCGGGTTTCCCCAAGGCTGCTCCTGGGACGCACGAGGCCTCCAAGGCCCTCCCTCCGGGGCTGTCGATGGCCCCTGGAGGAGTAAGCAGTGCCCCATGGGCCTCCAGAGACAGGGCGAGGCCACCCACGGACCCTGACGGGACTGACCGCTGGCTCCGGGGGCCACCCTGAGGCGGCAGCTCTAAGTGTGGCCTGCAGAGCGATGGCCCCACCCACTCTGCGCTGGTGTCTGCTGGGGTCTCTTGGTCCAAGGGCTGTGCCCTCTGGTCCCTGCAAATGACTCCCCCACCCCCGCTTCATGGGAATCCTAGACCCCTCCGTGGGGGCGGGGCCTTGGGGGATGTCAGACACACCCTGCCTTCCGGGGGGCACCCAAAGCTCCACGTGGAGACCACGGAGTGGCCCAGGTGCCCTCTGCCCCAGGGCCCCTGGGTCTCTCCCTGCCCCCTGCCCCGGGGAGCACCAGTCAGCGAGGGCCAGCGGAGCCCTGGCACTCGGGGCAGCTCTGAGGGCTTGGAGCCTCCGTCAGGGACCGTGTGTGAGAACTGCACAGGGTCACGCACATGTGTCCTCTACCCGGCGCACACAGCACACGCCTGGGCGCTCTGAACATGCATTTTCATCCACGTGCACGCCACGGGCCTGCCCCACGGTCACGTGGGGGAACACACGGGCCTGCTACCTGCACGCCCCCGGCACGCTTCAACCCTGTTCCAACCCACGCCTGGGCCCCGGGCTCCCCAGGAGTCTGGCGGCCTTTCCCTTCCAAACACGACTGGCAGGTTGCGATACCGGATTGCAAACCTCCCGGAGGCGGGTGGCGGGGGGGCCATGGTGAACTCTTGGGCAGGGGCCCAGAGGGAATCCCCAGCCTGGAAGCTGGACATGCCCCCACCGTGGCCCCTCACCTCCTCACCCCTGCCGGGTGCTGGGCACCCAGTGGGTGCTGGTTTGCCTGGAGGGGTCGGAGAGTGGAGCCTGTCCGGGAGGCACCTGCAGGCAGGGGCGGGTGTGGCAGGCTCAGCCCCCGCCGTCGCCGTCACCGCCGCACCCAGGGCCACACTCCACCCCTCCCTGAGCCCTGCAGGGCTGGGTCTGGGGGGAGGGTTGGTGGGGGCGGGGCGGGGGGTGCTTTGTTCAGGGTGGTCGGGGGATGCAGGTCCGGGGGAGGGGAGCCCAGGCACAGCATTGTCAAGCTCTGCTTACTGCTCGGGTCAGAACCGGACACTAGAGAACGGCTCTGCCCAGGACGCAGGGGTCACTCAGAGATGCTGACGGGGAACGGGGGGCTCTCTGCCTCAGAGAGTGTCCTGGAGGGGGTGACCTTCCTGCTGGGCCTGTGAGACAGGGACGTGGACAAGGAGACAGCTCTTAGCGCTCTGCTGGGGTCTCGAGGTTCCCTGCGGGGCATCCGTGGTGCAGGTGTGTGCATCTGTCTGGCTGTGACCCTCTGTCTCTCCGTTCACCCTTGCCTGGGTGTGCGGATGCACGGCAGTGGACTCGGAAGTTCGCACGGTCAGCAGCTGGGCAGCGTCCGTGCCCGGCCGTGAAGACCTGGGTTGCCGGGGCTTTGGGGGCCGTGCTGACTCCTCACCGGTTTGACATTGGAAAGAGTTTGGGTTTCAGCAAATCGGGGGCCTGTTAGGCCCTTTCGCAAGAGAATTGGACCAAGCGCTCCCTGGAGCAGACAGGGAAATACCAGGGATATAGATTTTAAAGGGTAATTTTCAAGACAGCGACGGTCCGTCTTCTCAGTTCTCCATCTGTCTATCCATCCGCGACCCACCACCCACCGCCCACCCTCCATCCACAGTCCGTCCACCCGCCGTTCATCCACCAATCTGTCCATCCACCATCCGTCTACTGTCTATTCACCATACACCCATTTATCTCTCCATCCCTCTATCCATCTCTTTTTCTCCCCCGCCCGTCCCACTTTCATCTTTTTTCCTAGCTATTCTCCTATCTACCTGTTCGTTAAACCTCATCACTTTTACAGAGCAGATGGACATGAGTTGAAACACAACTTCCTCCTTATTGGGTTACGAACTCCTGGGGTCCGGAGCCCGCACGTGTCCTAGGCCCGTAGAAGTGGCGTACAGCCCCCGGGAGATCTCTGTGGAAGGGGTGAAAGCGCTCAAAAGCCGTGGGGCTGCCACTTGGACACAGCTGCTTTGACAGCGTCTGTGTTTCACCTTCCCAGGGGATCAGGTAATTTGGGATGCCACTTAGCTGTGACGCCACGTCCGCGTGGCACGTAGGTGGTCGTGTTCACTGTGCGGGTGCCACCTGTACCGGAGCAGGTGAGTGAGGACAGGGGAAGGGATGGGCTGGTGCTGGGCACGTGCTGTGGGCGGTCAGGTGTGTGGGAGGATGGGACAAAGAGGGTGTGTGAACGGGCCCCCGGGAGGCGGGGCACAGGGGACAAACAAGGTGCCGAGCTGCCTCAAGGGTGCCATCAGAGGAACCCACTCCCGCCGGCGGTGGAGGATCCAGTGATGGAGCACGGACAGTGGGGACCCCTCCCAGGGGCTCTGGACTCGGGGTAGGAGGAGGGCACAGTCCGCCCCCAGCTGGGCACTTCTCAGCCCTGACCAGCCATCTCAGCCCCGTCACCCCACAACACCCGGAGCCGCTGTGTGGGAGTGGCCCCGCCCAAGTCGGCCCCTGTCCCCGGGGGTTCTGTCTGGTGGCCTGTCCCAGCTGTGGGGCAGCGGCCTCCCTGTGGGAACTCCTTGGGGCATTGGGGCACTCATGGGTCCTGGGGTCCAGGCTCCTCCCCGGAGGCTGTGATGGTCATGGGGCCCCTGGCCACCCAGAAGTTCTACCCGAAGGCTTCCAGTCTCACGAAGGCCCAGCTGGGGACCCTGATATCGGAAACGCTGACTGTGGGGGCCGGGAGAGCCCGGGCATCCACCCTAGCTCTGTGGGCTCATCCTCGGACTGCCTCAGGTCCCGTGGCCTCCCCTTGCACCGGGTGGATGTGGAGAAGGCAGTGCTCAGGGCGGGGAGTGTGGCCAGCGTGGCCCCGTGGGGTGGGGCCAGCCCCCAGGAGTCCTGGGAGGTGGCTAGAAAGGACCCCTGGGATCTGCCCTCCCCCCCCGCCATCTTCTCCAGGTTGTGCATGCTCAGTAAGTGGAAGGTCCCCGCCCGGGCGGCCCCCTCACTGCGGGGCTGGGAGCCACCTGAGGTCGGGCTGTGACCCGACCCTCCAGCCCAAGGGGCGTCCACCTGCAGGCACTGCAGGCCACGCCTCTGCTGGTGGCAGCGGCCGCTTCTGGCGACTGTCCTGCAGGCATGCCGCCCAGGGCAGGCAGGCTGGGCTGGACAGGCCGGGTTTCATCTCCAGATGTGGTCGAGGTCCCGGACGGGGCCGGCCTCTGAGAACAGCTCTGGGCCAACTTGGGACACCAGGGGAAGGGCCCTGTAGGCATAGACAAGGTCAGGGCTGTGTGGGCAGCAGGGAGCCTCGGGGACACCCCACACGCCCAGCCGGTGGCCAGCCCAGCCCGTCACGCAGAGGGGATGCCCAGAACCACCACATGGCAGGCCCAGCTGCAGCCGCCAACCCCTCTCCCGGAGTTCCGGTGTAAAGAGTGCAGCTTCTGTCCAGGGAGCAGCCTCTGAGGGGGTCGTCCTGGTTCCGGCCCCCACCCTGGCCTCTGGACGCTCCCAGGAAGTGCCACCTGCCAGCCCACTGGGTCCCCTGAGTCAGTCCTTTGGACTTGAGGCCTCCACAGGGGACAGAAGGGGCCATTTACACAGGTCGAGCCCCGTGGTGGTGAGCAGTTATGGGGGCTTGAGGAAGCCCCACTGTCCCCTGGACTTAGCTTTGTCCTGGGGGAAAGGGGAAGGGGAGAGTGGACCTAAGTGGGGCTGAGCGTATGGGGCGTGATGACAGGGACACAGTGCTGGAAGGGGGCGACGTGTGGGGGGATGTGCGTGTGGCTTGACCTCATCAGTCCTTCCTTCCCACTGCTGGCGTCTGGCCAGGGAGCTGGGGTCCCTGGGTACTGGTGCCTTATCCATCACCTCCTCTGCCCCTCCCTCAATGGCTGGGCACAGGGGTCTGTGTTTCTGGGCGGGGCCAGGGATCCTCCACTCCGTGCGTGCCCATGTGCCAGGGACCCCCAGGTCCTCAGATCTGCTCCCCGCCTGACCATGACACCCCCAGAACCTCATGTGGCAAGGGTGGAGAAGCCAGAGCCGTAAGGTGGGACTGAGGAGGAGTTTGGAGGACGCCCCCACCGGTGGGAATCGTAGCGGGGTCTCCTGGACCCCCGCGCCATGCTCGTGTTGTGGACACTGGTGATGCTGTCCTGCTGGGAGGGCCTGCCCTCAGCTGGTCCCGCAGACCAGACCGGGGTGGGGGCTCTGGGCAACACCTCCTTGTCCCCCAAGCGTCGCAGTCCACGTTGTCCTTCCCGGTCCTGAGGGCCAGCCTGGGCTCCCTGAGAGCTGCCCGACAGAGACCCTCCCCAGAACACCTCGACCTCTGACCCCCCCCTCTCTCAGTCGCCTGGGGAAGCCAACACCGCTCCCCAGTGCCCTGTCCACACCAGCTCCAAAATGGGGTGAGGGCCCCACCGTGTGGCCGCCTGGCCACAGTGCAGGGCGGGCTCCCTGGTCCTGTCTGCAGCCTCTAATCATCTTCCCTGATGTCGTGTCATGGTCAGACACAGAGAGACAGGACAGGGAGACTGATGACGCCCCCCCTCCCCAACTGGCAGAGAGTCTCACATCCAGAGGGCGTGGCTGTGGCCCGAAGCTGTGGGCTGTGGCACAAGACACGGCCTCCACGGGGCCGGACGCAGCGCCTGACTCCAGGGACCTGGATCAGTGCGGGGTCCAGTCCCTGCCCCACGCGGGCCAGGTGGGCACGTGCCCCTGTGGTGTTGCCCACGTGGATGTGATGCTTGACTCACAGCTGAGAGGGGATGCCGCCTGCTGAGAGCCCTCCTCTGAGAGCCCCCCAAGGCAGCTGAGGTGGCCTGGCCCCGCAGGTCCCGTCCCCACTCACTGGGCCCTGTTTTCTCACCTGTCAAGGGAGGGTGACAGCAACAGAGTAGCTGGTAGGCTGTGTCGCCCCGGAAACGCATCCGGTGAAGCTGCTGGGCTGGGGGTGGGAGCGGGTGGCATCGCTCAGGGCCCCCTGAAGTCTAAGCCTGGAGCCTGGGGACCGCCGACCTCCCAGTGTTATGGAAAAATGAAACGACCAGACACTGAGGGGTTAGGAGCACGATCTTTATTTACGTGCACGGGCCCAGAGGAGACAAACTCCAAATTCTAACCTGCATTCCTTTTATGCTGGGCTAAGTAGGGGAGGGTATTGGGAGGCATAGTATAGATTTGGTGTGAAAAGGGCTTACAGGGGCGGGAGAGACGCATTTACATCATAAGTCAGGGCAATTAGCATTTCATCTTTGGTATCAGCCTTGATTTCCTCTACACCAGGGCCCGCCTTTGGCCAGGAACCGTGAGCGGCCCCTGCTGGCGGTAGCTACTGTGGTGGGGTAGGGGAGGGTGAGGGGGCCCTGAGTGAGAGCACGGACGACCCCCACCCCCTACCGCCCCATGTCCTGCTTCCTGGCTCAGAGACCTCCTGAGTCCCTCACTTCTTCCTGGGTGTCTGGAGCTGGGGTACACCTTTGACACTCTGACCTGTGCTGCCTGGAAGACACCACCCCCTAACTGCCAATGTCAGGGTCTTGGGGACCCAGAAGGACTGAAGACCCTGCTTCCAGCCCTGGGAGCTGGGGACCCCTGGCTTTTCCCACAGCTCAGCCCAATGCAGGTCGGTCCCGGGTCCCCCAAGGGGCCCCGTCACCTTCCCACAGCCAGCCTCGCAGGGTTCACCGGCCCCCAGCTGCCTGCTGGACCTCTGCTGGGAGGAGGGCTCGCCCCCTAAAATGACAAGCTGAGAGGGAGGTGATACTACTTGATGACCACATGGGGGCACCCGCCTCAGGGAGTGACAGGAGGGAACTGGACTCTCAGAGCTGCTGGGGGATGCCTCAGGACCTGGCAGAGGTGACCGTCCTGCCGCTACCCTAGGGGACCCTGGGAGCTGGGCAGGGTACTGGGGGGAGAACGGAGCAGGTTGGTGCAGGGTGGGCAATGAGGCTTGGGTGTGACTAAGGCGCTGGGGGTTGGCAGGGGCAAGGAAGTGTGGGCGCGGGGAGGATCCCACCTCGGCCACGCCCATTCCCACTGTGTGCACCCACACGGCGACAGAGCCCAAAGACTCACCCCCACCCCAACGTCTGCTCCACCCAGACCGCCCCCACTGGAGGGAGAACCTGGTGCCCGGGGGGCTCTGCCAACCAGCTGCAGGTCACAGATGGGCCTACGTCCCCTCCCCGCCCACTGCCTGGTGTTTCTGGGGCTGATGGTGACCATGACCACAGTGGGTCCTTGGCCTGGCTGGGCCATTAAGACCAGGACTCGATTCCCCCACTGCTGTCCCTTCCCCTCCCCAGGACAGGCTCCAGGCCCGCTGCCGCCACCGTCACCACGCCCCACAGGTGTGCACACGGTCACATGCACGGCACACGCACACATGTCTGTGCGCTCGCTCGCGCACATGTGCACACTCCCACGCAACACGCGTGCACACACTCCCACACTGTCCACAAACAGCAGCTGTGTCACAAGAGCACCGCTGTGCCCCGGGGCCCCGGGCTCAGGGTCCAGGCTCCGGACGCACTGGGCTGGGTTGGCCGTTCGTCCGTCCGGGGGTGGAGCACTGGGCCGCGAGGCGCCGCGTGGTGGCCTGAGGCAGGCGGGCACGCACCCTCTGTCTCCAGCGGCCGCACGTGGGCACTGGGAGGAAAGCTGTCTTGGGCTGAGCTGGAGCTCCCCTCCCGCCACCCCTGGGGCCCTCCCTGCGTGAGGTGGTGGGGGCGGGGGGCGAGTCTCCGGGTCCTGCCCCAGCCCCCACCTGCCCCAGGGCCAGTGCACCCGCTCTGCTTTTGCGCTTGAGTGCAGGTCTGGCTCGAGCCCTCCCCAGCCTGCCCCGCCTGCCGTCCCCACAGGCTCTCCCAGACCCCACCCCCAGCCACACCCCGTTCTCTCACTGTGTCACCCTAGCTGCCCTTCCTCCCGTCCCCCACTCCTCCCGTCCCCCACTCCTCCCGCCCATGCCCATCCGATTCCTGGTGGAGGAGCCAGTGCCGCCTGTCAGGGTGACAGAAACCAGGGCCCCCATGCTGGAGAGGTGGAAGGAGCAGAGTGGCTCGGAGGCGCCTGAGGGCAAGGCTGGGACGCACAGCGGGAGCAGGAGGGGGGGGCAGGAACGAGCTCGGTGCGCCCACAGGGCAGGCCCTCTGGGGTGGGGACGCCGGCCCCGTGAGCCTGACCGCCTCCTGACAGCTCCCACCGCAGCCCCCAGGTTGGTGTCAGGACGCTGTACAGGTGGGGACAGAGGACTCAGCAGGGGTGGACAAGCGGGGCCTCCTGTCCCCAGTGGCATCAGACCCCCATCCACGCCTGGCCAGGCCCGCCTCCCGCCTCTCGCCTCTGCTGCAGGGTCACATCGAGCCCAGACCCAGCTTGTTCTCAGAGTGACCGCACCCCGTCCCCAGGAGCGGGAGGCCAGCTGCCCCCTGCGGGGCAGAGGAAGGCAAGAGAGGGGACTGCCAGCCAGCCATCGGCCACAGGCACCCCCAGGGCTTGGCCTCGGGGGAGTCGCAGAGGCCTCTCTCCTGAAGAAGCCTCCCAGGCCCCGGGGGTTGGGCAGGGTCTCTGTCACTGCCCTGGGGGAGCAGGGGTGCATTCCTGTTGCAGCAGGGAGGGTCTCCGATCCAGTGGGAGCTGGGGACAGGCCTGCTGTCAGCCTGGGCGACCTGGGCCTCCTGGGCAGGGGACATCTCAAGCCTCACAGTGGCCTTGTCCAGGAGCAGGCCGGGGCTCACCACACCATTCCCTGCAGGCACGTGTGCACATGGCGGGGCAGCTGTCCTGCTGACCACTGGCCACAGCGCCCGGGGCTGCGGCCCCACCCTCTCCCCCTTGAGACAAAACTGCCTCCTTTGGGTGGGAACCAGGGGGCCGCCTGGCAGGGGCCGCAGCCTGGGCCGGGGCCCCTTTTCTGCGGGGCTGCAGAGAGTGGGGCCGGGTGCCACGCTGCAGGGGATGGCCCACGGGGTGCACGTCCCCACGCACCCTGAGAGACCATGCTGCACCCAAAGGGGGGGCCTCCACGGCGGGGGTGCTCACGGTTCTGCCGCCCCGGCTCGCAGCGACGGTCAGGCCAACGCCCGCGTCCACCGCCCTCCTGGCCGCCCCCCACCCTCACCCTGTCGAGGCCCCGTCCGCCTCCCACCTCCCACGGAAACACGAGAACAGTCGCGGCTCCGAACATGTCCGCCTGTCTCGTCGCCCGGGACGGTCACCCCCTTGGCCGGGGCCGCTCACCCCGGGGCGTCCGCTCGGGGCGCCGTGCTGGCCTGGGCGCCTCCCCGCGGCCTCTGCGTGTGTGGTGGTTGTTTTAGAGATGGGAGAGGGAGCTTCTCTTCTCTTTCGGTGTTTCTGTTACTTTTCAGTTTTTCTAAAGAGCGTGGGTTACTTTTATAATCAGGAAACGCTATGTCTGTCTATGTTTTCTTTAGTTAAAACCGCGGTTCTTGAATCACAGGTATAAAGCTTCAAATATCCCCTTCCCCCGGACTCCAGAAGGATACTGTGTGCCCGGTGACACCGTCAACAGCACAGAGGGACTTGGGGACAATTAAGCTCCCCTTCTGCTGTGGCCCCCGGGTCCCTGGGCACCTGATTAGAGTCCCACAGACCACAGCTCGACTCTGGCAGGCTCCTCCTTTGTCCCCTCGCCCTCCTCAAGCCCCAGCCCCTGCCCGCACAGCTCCATCCACCCAGCCCCCCGCCCCCGCCAACGCTGGCCGATGGGGGTCCAGGTCTCCATGTTCCTGCAGTGACCCTCCTGCGTGCGTGTGAGCAGCCAGTGTGCCGGCCCTGGCAGCCCGGCGGGGGCGTGATTGTGGGCAGATAAGAAAACGCCACGCGGCGGGCGCTTCCTGTGCCTGGAGAGCCGGGCTGCGTCACAGGGAGGCCGGGCAGTGCTGGGGGCACTCGGTGAGAGGGGCAAATGCCACGTCCTGCGTGGCCTGCCCTGACGGCGGAGGCGCAGGGACTGCTCCACGCCCCGTGCCGGGCGACCACGGGAGAGTCTGGCCCTCACCGCTCTTTCCTCCACTTCGTTCATTTTGCTGCACAAGGGAAGATAACGCGTCGTGACTGAAAATCAATCGGCCGCTCCCGATGCTTCTGGTGGAGAGGGGATGGATAGACACGGAGCCTGACCTTCTTCAGGGACCACTGTCAGCCCTGCCTGACCCCCCACTCCGGCTCCAGGCTGTGCCCGCCTGAGACCGGGGCATGTACTCTGACCAGGCCGGGGGCAGTGTGGCTCTGGAGGGTGGCGGTCAATCCCGCCCTCTGTGCCGGGCGAGCACCCCTGAACCAGGGGACAGTCCTCCCCACCCTCCCTGCCTACGCGTGCTCTGATAGGAGGGTCAGAGGGCTCTGTCCCCTCTTCCCGGGAAGCCAGCCTGGCCTGGGTGACTGGGACCCCGGTCTGGACACCCACCCCACCATCTGGGCCGAGGGAGGAGGCTGCATGGCTGGCTCTGCATCCCCAGGCTCCATGGCAACCTGTGCCCTCCTGTGTCCCGTGTCCCATGCCTCTGTGGGCCCAGCTGCTCCCCGCCTTTCCCTGGTCTGCCTGTGTGTCCAGTGCAGACAGTGGCCAGTGTGACTGAGGGAGGCGCGGCCTGGCACCCGCCCGTGCCTCGCCAGGGCCCTCCAGTCAGCCCTCTGGGTGTGGGAGGCCAGAGCCCCAAGGGCTGAAGCTGAAGGAAAGAGACTTTTCCAGAAGGGGCATTTGGAGTTCCTGCTCCACCCAGAGCCCCCCAATTCGATCCTGCTGCCCCTTGCAGGGACCTGGTCCCGCCCCTCCACGCCCCGCCCCCTCCATCCCTAACCTCCCTGCTCAGGTGGGCGATGGGCAAGGGCCCAGTTTCTTGGGAACCTGCAGGATGCCTTCTCCGATGTCCTCAGGGGCCCTGCGGGCGGCCGCGGGGCCCGCCCCTAGTCAGGGCCCACACCCCGGCTGCGGGCTGGGCCTGTGGGTGCGGCCCTTGTGGGAGGCCGCCCACCAACATTTCTCTCTCTCTCTCCTTTCCTCTCTCTCTCTCAAACCAATAAGCAAAAACCAAATCCCCGGGTGAGGCTGTGAAATCTCTATTTTACAAAATAGTTATATTTAAGAAACCCAGTGCTGCGAAGAGCAGTTGGGGCGGAGGAAGGTGGGGGTGGGGCGGGCCAGAGGCCCACAGGGCCGTCCCGGGGTCTGCGCATGGAGTCAGGGGTGCGGTTTGCTGGACAGCTCAGCTGTTGTGGGGACCCCGGCACCCCACTTTGGAGCCCGAGCGCGAGTCCCCTGAACACCTCTCTCTGTTGGTTCATTTAACAGCCGCATGAAGCCCGCTGTGCAGGTGCTGGGAGATGGTGGGAGAGGGGCGGGTCTGCCCATGAAGACCCTCTGTCCGTGGGGAGGAACCAGACTTAGTGTGTCGCAAGGAGACTTGAAAAGTACAGGGACAGCAAGTGTTGGGGGGGCAGGGAAGGCAAGGGCGGGAGGGAGGGCGGGAGGGAGGTCTCTGAACCCCCCCGCACTGCTGAGACCCCCTTAGGTCCCCCTTCGAGGGCAGCTGCACAGAGCGTCCCCCGCCACCCGGAGTCCCCGGCCCTGTAGGGTTGTCCGCAGCCCTTGGCTCCCCGGCCCAGACCTGGTCCACCTGGAGGTCAGCGAGGAGAAGCTGCGCTGGGCAGGGGCCCCGCCTGGTCCCGGAGCTGCCGGGAAAGCGAGGTAGACAGAACCCGGGCCACAGTGTGGGTGGGGGTCGGGAGTCCCCAGCCCACAGACCCCAGCCGTCTGCACACTCACCCCGCCCTGCTCCGTGTCCAGCCCCCTCGCTCCCCGCCCGACTAGATGGTGTGGGGGGAGCCCGGTTTTTCCCAGTTCTTGGGCAGTGAGGTTGCCTCCCCCGGCCCCGGTTTCCCTGAGGCCACTGGTGGGACAGGGAGAAGGAAGGCCAGAGGCCCCGTAGGGTTCCCCCGGCTGTGAAATCTGAGGGTCTTGCAAGAATTTGGAACGTTGTCCCAGAACTCTTGGGGGTGTGGGAGGAGCCCCCGATACCCTCTCTGCCCCTGCAGCACCGCCCCCCGCACCCTGTCCACTCCTCCCTTCCCCGCCCAGAGGCTGGGATTGGGGGGACGGGGCAGTGTCTCCCACCCCTGATTCACGACTCGGTCCAGGGCTGGGCCTGGTGGCCCCCCAGGTGGGGCTGGCGGCCCTGAGTGGTTCTCACCTGCATGGTGGGGACCTTCCATGGGCCTCCCCAACCAAGTGTGGGACCCTCCAGGGGTGGGGGCCTGTCGTTTTCAAAGGGCCTCCCAGGAAATGCTTGCTGGGTAGAGGAATCAGGGAAGAGAGGGTGCGGGGTCCTTTGACCCTCCCTGAGCCCTTCCCTGGGGGGTTGGTGGTAAGAAGGAGCCACAGCCTCGACTTTGGGGGGCTCCATGGGAGCAGCCCCTGGTGTGGAAACTGGGGTGCACCCAGCATCCCCAGGAAAACCTGGGCTTAGCTCTCAGGTGGGCCCAGGTGGGGCTGCGGCTGCAGCCGCGACCGTGGGGGGGCAGGTGCAGCCGGGACGAGTTTATTGACAACAAGCTGGGGATCAAGGCGGGCCAGCTGGGTGTCAGCTGGGCTCACCCTGGGCCCCCGAGTCACCAAACGTATGTAATCACAGATGAGCCCTGTCTAAATAGCACAGCAAGCTGGTTGGCGGGGTGCAGCCTGGAAATGTCAGCTGGGGGCGGGGCACCCGCGAGCCCGGGATGAGCTCGAGGCGCCCGGAACGGTGTGCCAGGCACCTGCGCAGGGGCTCCGGGGATTACAGCTGCCAGGGGCGGGGGCGGGGCGGCGCAGGGGGCTGTCGCACAGGATTCTGGGGAAGGGTGCCAGCCGCAGGGGCTTCTAGCGGGAGGGGCTGAGTGAGGGACCCACATCTGGGTCCAGACCAGGAAGCAGGATGCAGGGCGTTGACAGGCAGCCCTAGAAGACCCCAGTGGGGGTGAGGGCATGGTTTAGGGGAACCGCAAGGCTGCCCCTCTCTCTGTGCGATGGGGGCACACCCGGTTGCTCTCTGAGCCTCAGTTTCCCCGCTTGTCCACAACTTCCCTGCCCTGCACGGGCGTGTGATCCCCCAGGTCACCCCCTCTCTGCACCCCGCCTTCTCCCCTGTAGGTCACACTCCGGTCCCCGTCCTCTGGTGCCCGGCTCTGGCCTCACAGAGCCGGGGGGTCAAACAGTGTCTCAGGAAGACAGGTGGCAGAAAAAGAGAGACGCTGAGGGACATGCTGTATCTGTCGCTGAGTCTCCCCCAGGACCAGGGCGCTTCCTGGGACCCCTTGTTCTGGCTGGAAGGGAGTCAGTGCCACCGTGGTGTCCTGAAAATGCCCATGGGGGGCAAGGGGGGACCTCAGAGCAGTCCCCCACCTCTCTGAACCAGGGGCACGGAGGAGGCAGTGGCAGCGCAGCTCCCCCCGTCGCCCCCCCCCCCCACGCCGGGGAGAAAAGGTGGTGAGGCGGGGGGATAGCGGTGGGGGGACGGAAGAGCAGGGTGGGGCAGGACCCAGAGGGGTGGGCATTCCAGCTGGGGTGGGCTGGGGGTCCAGGAGTGCCAGGGAGGCGCTGGAACAGCAGGGGGAAGCGGAGCCCGGGCCTAAGGAACCCACACTGGCTGCCCACGCGCCCCTGTGGTGTGACCAGGCCCACGCCAAGCAGAGCGAGGCTGTCCTCCCGTGTTTCGGCCACTGCGACTCTGCCCGTGCAGCCCAGAGCCATGCAGCCCCACGGTGAGGGGACGCATCGGGGGCCGGAAGCTGGGTTGCCCTGTAGGGCGGGGAGGGAGCCCTGGGATGTGGGGCAGGCAGCCCAAAGCCACGGGACCCCGGGCCTGGTGGCTGGGCCCAGGGCCTGGGCCCCTGAGCCAAGGGCCCCCAGTCTTGCAATTAGACCTGATGGCTGTCAGGACGCAGCTGCCACTGCCTGCGTGAGTGACTAATGGGAACTGAATGTCGCCCTTGCCTTTTTCCCCTGGCTAATTTGTCAGACGCGGAGGGAGCTGGGGAGAGGGCACAGGGTGGGGGCGGGGCCAGGCTGAGTCACTCTCCCGGGGTGACGCGGGGGGCCTGGAGGGGGACCCCAGGAAGCAAGAGCACCTGGCAGGAGTCCGTGACCTTGGCCATGACATTATGTGAGGGTCTGGAGAAACAGGGGCCGGAGTCGCCCTCTGTGTCGCCTGCCAGGGTCCCGCAGGCCTTCTAAGCCCCCGCTGTGCGCCACAGGCCCACGCAAGCTCGCGTGAGACCCACACACTCGCACCAGCGCACACGTGCACAGAGGGTCAAACACCCCCCCACACACGTGCACATGTGTTCACACACATGCGCACACACTCGCACCACCACACACTCACGTGCACACCGGCTCACACATGCACACATGTTCACATGCTTGCATTCACACATGCACGAAAGTTCACAGGAAAGGGAGGTCTGCCTGGAGGGGTGGGGGGCAGCACCTGCCTGAGGGCCCGGCGGGGTCTGTCAGGCGAAGGGGGGGGGCGGGGGGGCGGGGGGGGATGGGCCACGTCAGGGTGGGGCGGGTGCCCTCGGGGGCCGGGGTGCGGGGCCTGGCCCAGGCGTGCGGTTACTCCCCCGTGCATCTGGCTTCTAGGCGCCCAGTTGCCCCCCCGCCCGCGTGCCCATCGACCGGCCGCGCATCGACAGTCTCCGCATGTCTTCCCTGCGCGCGCTTTGTCTGGTGGGCTCCTTGGGCTAATTGCGCTGACCTTTCAGCTCTGAGGAGCTGGCTTGTGAGGGGCTCTCAGGCCTTCTCCCACCTCGCAGGAAGGCCGCCCCCCCCCGCCCCGCCCCACGCGCTGGGACCCGCGGGCTGGGCGAGGCTGGAGGCGGTGGCCCAGGGGCGGCCCCGGCCGCTGGTCCCTGCAGGGGGCTCTGTGTGTGCTTTCTGCTGCGGCCCTGCCTCGGTAGTGGTCTCAGGAGGGGGTGGGGGCCGCCTCACCGTGCCTGGCAGCCCCCAGGAGCCCCAGGGCCCAGGGACAGCGCAGGGCAGCATGAAGACGTGAGTGCCCCCTGTCCTTAGAGGTGTGCGCGTCCCTGTCTGGGCAGACCCCCTCCCTGTGAGCGGGGACACTGGTCCCAGGCTCTGGGCTCAGGGTCCCAGGCCCTGGTGGCTGTGAGGAGAAGGGTGTGTGGTGGGCCTGGTCAGTGGGGTTCTGTGTGGGTGGGTGTGAGTGTGGTCTTCCCAGGACACAAAATATACTCCTGGTGACAAGGACCTTCCCCTGCTCGCACCCTGGAAACAGCCTTTGATGCTCTCGGGGGCCACAGGATGAGGACCCCAGAGCCGCGCCACCTCCTCTTCCCCCTGCCACTGTCCCTGGGCCCAGCCGGTCTGTGGGCCTGGGTTCCGGGAAGGGTCCAGTGGTGAGCGGCCAGGGCTGCAGCTGCGGGGAGCAGCCCCCAGGCCTGGGAAGGGGGTCAGGCTCCAACCCCCCTCCCCCAGCCGGCAGCCAGCCCCGCTGTCATTATGGGCTATTAAGTCTCTGGGAGCCCTGGGGGAAGAGGCTGTGGAGAGAGCACACAAGCCTGAGCTGTGACGATTCAGTGTGACGGAGGGGAGGGGGTCCGGGGAGGGGCCAGGAGGTGGGGAGCCCTGGCCACGCTGCAGATGCCCCTCCTCCTCTCCCCTCCACTCTGGCCGCCTCCCGAGGCACCCTCAAAGCCTACCCCCCACCTCGACCCCGCCGCTGTCTCCCCCACCCTGCAAAGAGTCCCTCCCAGCCCTGGACTGACTCTCGGGGTCTCTGTTCACTCGGGGTGGGGCTGGCAGCTGGTCCTGTCGGGTCACCCCCAGCCCCTGGGCACGGGTATCACTGGGACTCTGAAAAAGCAGTGTCTCGGGCGCTGGGGGGAGTGGCTCTGCGACCCAGAGCGGCCGCTCGCCTCGCTCTTCCCAGCAGCAGGGTGGGTCTACCTGGGCCTCCCCCGTGATGGTGGGTGCTGCTGCTCACCCTCCTGGGGGGCTCCGGACAGAGCGGGAGAGGGGCCACGGGCGAGCAGGGGAGACGAGGGGCTGAACCAGGAGAGGAGGCGGGTGGGTGGGCTGGGGGACCCCTCACCAGCTCGGGTGGAGGAGAGGCTGAAGGACCCGTCCTGGAGTGTGGCAAAGGTTCCGCGGGACTCACGGGGACCTACGGGCAGACGGAAACACTGAGGGCCACCCCAGCTGGTGTGAGGCCGGAGGGGACAGTGCACTGGCCCTGGGGCCCGCCTGGGGCCTTATTGGGGGTCGCCTGGCCCCAGGGGAGACTTGAGAAAGCTTAGCTCTCCCCAGCTCCACGCCGGCTCAGGTAGAAAAGGAATTAAGAAACAATATTTGTGCCAGCAGAAGACATTTGCCAAAAGGTTAAATCCACCCCGGCAGAGGCCCTCCCTCCTCCTGAGGTATTTAACGGATCAGTCAGGCCCCCACCCTGTACCCGCTTTGAGCAAAGGGGTGGGGCTGCTCTCCTGTCTTTAAGGGTCCCCAGCAGCCCTCCCTGGGGGCAGTCGTCCAGAGCTCCAGCTGCTGGGGCCCTGGGGCCCAGGAGGCTCAGCTGCTGCCTGGGGCAGTGGAAGCCCTCGGGCCGTGCCGCCAGCTCACGTGGGGCGGGGCAGGGGGGCCCAGGGCCTGCCCTCAGCACTGGGGTCCCGGCAGGTCCTGGCGGTGCCATTCGGGACACGCATGGCTGTGGAGGCCTACCCGGGGCCAGGGCCAGGGCCTGCGCCGGGTGCGGGAGGCAGCTGTGAGCCCTGCGGGCGGGGGCCAGCCCGCAGGGAGCTGGCAGAGGGTGAATGCCGGGACAGGGGCAGAGGTGGGGAGGGTAACATCAGGGGCCAAAAAAAAGGTAGGCATTGCAGGGTGAGTTGGCCCAGCTGGGTTTTGTGGGATGCATAGGAGCTCGCCAGGAGAACACAGGGGTAAGGAATGGTGTCCTGGAGGAGGAGGTGGGTGTGGCCAGGGCGAGGAGACCAGCAGGACCCGTGAGGGGCGGTGCTTTCCCGGGCCCTGGGTGAGCTCTCAGGCTGCTTCCCAAGGGCAACGGGGAGCCACTGAGGGCTGTGGAGCAAGGGGAGGTGTGTGACCAGGACAGTTTGGGGTCCGATGCAGGAGGAGAGGGGCTGTGATAAAGCATGGGTGGCTCCTGGGGACCTAAGAGGTGCTGGGGGTGGGCTGAGGCAACATGGTGACCAGCCGGGGCGGACCTGCAGGTCCTGCTGTGTCACTGTGTCCCTCGTGCTGCCAAGTGTGGAAAGCCCACGGCCACAGGCACACCTGAGGCCCTCTCCCACTCTGGAAGGACGCGGCGGGGTGGAGGGCCACCGGATTTGGTTGGTCCTCCTCCGCCACATCCTCGCTGCCTGGTCCCACGATGCTCAGGGCCCCCTCCACGAGGGTCCTTTGTTGGGAGAGGAACTCTCTCCCTGAAGGGCCTGGGGCCGCCCATGTCCCGCAGCAGGGACGTTCACAAGCCTTTGCCCAGAGCCGTCCTGCCCCCGGTCTCCTTGGGGGTCTGACACCAGTGAGCGCATCGTGTCTGGAACTTGGGGGAACTCCAGGTGAGCTGTCCACAGGCGCCCAGGGGCTGGCTGAAGTGGGGGGCTGGTGGCCTAGGGGAGCTTCAGTGAGGAGCGGGCGGTACCCAGCGCCCTCGGCACTCAGGGGTGGACGCGTTCCCCAAAGGAGCTGTCAGAGGGCCTTGGGGGGAGCTGGGGGCTGCAGGTAGGTGTGAGAGGGTGGGAGGGAACATTGTTGTGTGGTGGGCTGCCGCCTGGGAAGCAGGGTCATAGAGACCCACAGTTGTCCTTGTCCCCAAGCCCAAACTCCTCCTCCAGGCTGGGAGGGATGGGCCCTTCTGGAACATTCTGGGTCCTGCTAGATGCCTGGGGGCAGATAATACTTCTGCTGGTGGCACCTAAGGGAGACACGCTGTGGGACCCTGCTGGGACACTTGGTGAAGGGAAGGATGATTAGAAGATGTGGTGGCCCCCCGCCATCCGGCTTCCGGGTTCTGTGCAGCATAGCCAGAGGGGTTCTGGCGTCATATCTCCCTGCGTCCCCCTCAGCCACCCCACCCGGTGGGGTGAGGGGGACTCCAGCTGCCCCTAGCCCCCAGAGCACACCCGCCAGAACCAAGATGACTCAGAGTGGGGCCAGGCCACCCTTGCCCAGTGCCGGTGACAGTGGAGGCAATTAGAGTTAATGGGACAGAGCCCTTTCTCCCGGCGTCTCCCTGCTCCGCGCCCACCCCGCCTCCCTCAGGCGGCGGCAGGCAGGAGAGGGATGCGAAGGAGGTGGGAGGTGGGGGACCCGGGGGGCTCTGACGTCAGCTCAGCCTATAAGAGGCTGCCTGGCTGAGGGTTGTGGACAGAGCCCCGGACCCCGGACCTCGCCGGCATCATGCCCACTCCTGGCACCGCCACACCGCAGGCCAAGGGCTTCCGCAGGGCCGTCTCTGAGCTGGACGCCAAGCAGGCCGAGGCCATCATGGTAAGAGGGCAGGCCAGGGCCCGCTGGCCAGGACGTGCCACACGGAGGACTCGACCCAGGCTGGGCGTGGGGTCCTGGGCGGGAGGCCCTCCTCTGCCCAGGCTGCTGGGCACTCCTGTCCCTAGGTGTGTGAATCTGGGTGGGTGTCTCGTCTGGACCCAGCGTGTGTGTGAGGCTGCCTCGGGCCCTGGCACAGCTCATGGTGGGGGTGCTGGGCCCCCGGGGGATGCCAGCCTGAGCTGAAGGGGAGTCTGGGCTATAGGACGATCCCGCCCACCCTCTCCCGTCTACCCATGTCCCCCCACCCCTGCCCCGCAGCCCCGGGGCCTCCCCACCAACCGGGACGTCCCCAAGCCGTTGTACTCGGGAAAGTTCCGGGGGGTCGGTGCTAGCCCAGCCCACTCAGCGTGCCCCCACCCCCCGCAAGACTGGGTAATGGGGCGGTGCCTCTGGGCCTGGAAGGGGGCGTCTTCAGTTCATTCTCGGGGCCCCTGAAATAATCAGCCCTGTGCCTGTTTAAAATGGGCTTTTGCTTTCAGAACTTTAATGAAAATGTGGTTTGAGTTCCAGAAATTTAATTTATGGGCACCTCCTCGGGGCTGGGGGCGGGGGGTGGTGTTGTAGGGAGGAGCCCCCAACCCATCGAGGTCCAGGATCCTGGCTCTGTCCACACCCCGGAGGCCAAGTGGGGATTCGGAGAGAGGTTTCCCTGCCCCCTCGCCCCAAGTTCCACATCCGAGGGCACCAGAGCCTTGTTGGAGGTTCGGGTCCGAGGGATGAGCCCTCACATGTGGCCCTTCCTTCCTCCAGGCCGGGGGGCTCTGAGCATGGAGGGGTCAGACTCGCTGACCCCTGGGGCTGACAGTCTCAGGGACAGTCTGTGGACCAGGGCCCTTGTGTCCTGGTGGGGGGGGCAGTGCGGCCAGGTGGCCCTGTGGAGGGAAAGGTGGTGGGGGACCATGAGGAGGGGTCACTCACACGAGAGGCTGGGTGCGGGGCACATGCCCTGGGCGGGGCGGCTCCCTGCCCAGCAGCCAGGCACCATGCTCGCTGCCCCCACCCCGAGCCCGGGCTCCCCCACCGTCCATCTGGGGGCTGAGGGGTGGCAGATGCAGCTCCTGAATCACTACTTCCTGCCACCTAATTCAGTTAGGGCCAGGCATGTGGGCAGGCGACACAGCGTCTCGGTGCCACGGGTGACCCCCCACGCCTCATGGCGCCAGACACCTGGGCTGAGGATCTGCCGAGCCAGCCGGTCCCCCCAGAGTACGCAGTAGGCGCTCAGTGACGAGGCTGGGCTGGCGGGTCGGAGCCTCACGGCCCTGGAGAGCTGGGCTGCCCTGTCCCCACAGTCCCCGCGCTTCATCGGGCGGAGGCAGAGTCTCATCGAGGACGCACGCAAGGAGCGGGAGAAAGCGGCTGCGGCTGCGGCAGCGGCAGCGGCCTCGGGGCCCGGGGAGACCCTGGGGGCCGGGGCGTGCGTGGAGAAAGACGGGAAGGCCCAGCTGAGCCTGCTGTTCACCCTGCGGGACACCAAGCCGGCGCCGCTCTCCCGCGCCCTGAAGGTGTTTGAGGTAGGGGCGGCAGGGGACCCACAGTGGGCACCTGGGGGCCAGGGTGGGCGGGACTTGGGCCACTACCCAGGTCACTGTGGGTCACAAGAGGAGAGGGTCCTAGGAGCCCTGGGGACTCCCCCAGCCCTTATCGCACCCCCAGGTTCTCAGGACCCTGCTGAAGACTGAGCCCTGTGGGTGTGTGGGTGTGGCCTCCAGCAGGGCAGCGAGGGGGGGCGCGGGTCGGGGTTGGCTCCCCGTGCCCACTGGCTCTGGATGGCCACTGTGGCTGCTGATTGCGCTGGCAGCTCTGGACACACCTGGCCGGTAGGGCCAGAGACTGGCCCTTGGCACTGGTGCCCAAATGACATTACGGCCAGACTCTGCTCCCAAGCTGCCGCGTGGCCAGAGGGCCATGGAGACCCGGCACCCGGTTGCTGGGCAACGAGTGATGGGGAGGGGGAGCGGGCCCTTCCTGCCAGCCTCTGGGGTTCAGTGTCACTTAGTTGGGGACTGAGCCTCCTGACCTCGCCACAGCGGGGTGCAGGGCCCACCCCCAACCCTGGGTGTGGCCGGCGGGACCTTCTGACCAGGGGCCGGGAAGTCAGGCTGTCTGGGTGTGGCCGGGGGACCAGGCGGCACCACCCAGAAAACTGAGTCCAGGGGACCTCTGGCACAGCAGCTGGCACAGCAGCTAGCACGCAAACGCGGCAGACCCCACCCCCCAGCCACACGCCCCGCCCAGGCCGAGGGTCCAACCTGGGTCTGCAGAACAGTGAGCGTGTCCAGCAGGGCAGGGCGAGCTGACCCCAGGGTGACCCCGTCTCCGCCCCACCTTGTGCCTCCTGTCCATCTGTCTCCTCCTCTCCCCCGCGTCTCCTCCCTAAGACGTTCGAAGCCCAAATCCTGCACCTGGAGACCCGGCCTACCCAGCGGCCGAGGGCAGGGGCCGCCCACCTGGAGTGCCTCGTGCGCTGCGAGGTCCCCAGCGCCGACCTGCCCGCCCTGCTCAGTTCCGTGCGCCGGGTGGCGGAAGACGTGCGCGGCGCTGGGGAGAACAAAGGTGAGGCCAGCTGCTCTGTCCTGAGAGCGGCCCCATGACCCCGAAGCACCAGGGGCGGCAGGGGCGGGGGGTGCAGCGGGGGTCCCAAAGGGGAACCCTGAAGTGACCAGGCCGTGTAGCTGGGGACGCCCTCCCTCCTGGCTCTGCCCTCCTATCCCCCACTTCTGCGTCCGGGCCTGGGCGCCTTGGGCTGTCACCGTCCCGGCTACTTCCCCCCGGGCTGTCCAGGGAAGGTCGCTTCCAGGGTGGGCCGCGCTCCCTCCACCACCCGTTGCTCACCTGGGCCCACCCTCTCTGCAGTCCTCTGGTTCCCAAGGAAAGTTTCTGAGCTGGACAAGTGTCACCACCTGGTGACCAAGTTTGATCCTGACCTGGACTTGGATCACCCAGTAAGCTGGTGTCTCTCTGGGTCAGCCGTCCCCGGTGCTGGTAGCTGGGAGGTGGGCGTGGCCTCCGGGCTGACCCCAGGAGGGGTGGCTGGCTCCCAGCAGGCGCAGCCCCCAGGTAGTCCCTGCCCAGGGACTGCCTCACCTGGGCAGGTGGGGTGGGGACCGGCAGCAGGGGAGCTCCCTGAGGTGCCTCCGCTCTGCCGCCAGGGCTTCTCGGACCAGGCTTACCGCCAGCGCCGGAAGCAGATCGCTGAGATCGCCTTCCGGCACAAGCAGTAAGGACGCTGCCTCAGTCCCAGGGCGGACCCCGCCTGCAGCCTCGTCCCAGCCTGGCGGGCGGCAGGCAGAGGGCGGCGGGGGCGCCTCAGTCAACATCCCCACCACCGTCACTGTCCCTGCCACCACCATGCAACTCGGGGTCCCCAAGTCACAGCCCAGCGCACCGAGGCGCCGAGAGGTTAAACAACCTGTGCGCCACACGGCGGCCAGGCACTCAGCCCCGGCCCTTCCCGTCCACCCCCACCCCCCACCCATGCTGTCCCCGAGGGGCCCTGACCGACTGCCACCCCCTCCACAGCGGTGACCCCATTCCCCGTGTGGAGTACACGGCCGAGGAGATCGCCACCTGGTGAGGCTCCACGCTGGCGCAGCTGGGGCGGGATGGGGTGGGGATGGGGTGGGGGTGTGGAGGGCCTGGGGAGGGCCCCCACAGCCCCGTGTTCTGGGGCAGCGGCTGCCAGCAGGACAGACTAAGACCAGCGGAGGGGGGCTTCCTGAGGCCCCAAACGTTGGCCTGGAAGGAAGGGCGACCTGGGTGGGTCATCCAGGGAGCCGAGGCTGCCCGCTCCTGCCTCCGTGTCCTGGCGTCCCCCAAACCGCGGGTGAGGTCCCCTCCAGTGGCCAAGGGCTTCGGGGGCCGAGGCGAGGCCAGTGGGGGTCCTTGGGGCCCCACAGGCCTGAGTTGTCCCCCTGGCCCCGCCCGGCCTGCCCACAGGAAGGAGGTGTACACCACCCTCAAGGGCCTGTATGCCACCCACGCCTGCCGGGAGCACCTGGAGGCCTTTGAGCTGCTGGAGCGCTACAGCGGGTACCGCGAGGACAACATCCCCCAGCTGGAGGACGTCTCCCGCTTCCTGAAGGGTGAGGCCTGGGTTGCAGGCCCGTGGTGGGCCGGGCGGGCCTGGGCGCGGCGGGCCCCTCGGCCCCACCCCGAGGCCCTGACCGCCCGCGTGGCCCTCGCAGAGAGGACCGGTTTCCAGCTGCGGCCCGTGGCCGGCCTGCTGTCCGCCCGGGACTTCCTGGCCAGCCTGGCCTTCCGCGTGTTCCAGTGCACGCAGTACATCCGGCACGCCTCCTCGCCCATGCACTCCCCGGAGCCGTGAGTGCACTGCCACTGGGAAGGCCGTCCCCGTGCGGGAGGGGGCGGAGGGCCGGCGGGCCCCGGGCCCGGTCCCCAGCTTCCTCCTGCCGCCAACACAGGGACTGCTGCCACGAGCTGCTGGGGCACGTGCCCATGCTGGCCGACCGGACCTTCGCCCAGTTCTCCCAGGTGTGTCCTTGGGGCTTTGGGCCTGGGTCCGGGGTCAGCTGAGGGGCTGCAGGCCCAGGCCTGGGGCTGGGGGTGCCCCGGAGCTTCGCTCCCCACCCCCAGCCCCATGCCTGAGCCCCCCTCACTGGCCCATGCCCGCTTGAGCCCGAGAAACCTTAGAGAGCCGGCGTTATCCTGGCACAGAGAGGTGGGTGGGCTCAGACCCTCAGTGGGAAGACCACCTCATAAAAATGATGAACAAGCACCCTTCTCCAGGAGTCAGCCAGCGGCTCAGAGCAGGGGCCCGGCTGGGGTGGCTTCCCAGGGCCTGGGCTGCCACCTGCCGGCTTCCCCAGGAACAGCAGAGAGCCATCCCAGGCCCTTGAAGGACCCCAGAGCCCAGGGTCCCCTGGGGGCTGTGGACAACCCAGCGCCCTCAGCTCAGCCAGGTGTCTGGGCGATGGTGGCGGAATCTCCCCCCGTCAGCCTCCTCCTCCCCCCACAGGACATCGGCCTAGCGTCCTTGGGAGCCTCGGATGAGGAAATCGAGAAGCTGTCCACAGTGGGTTCCTTCCCCTGCAGGGCTGGCGGGTGGGCTCAGGGCCCCCGGGCACCGGTGGGCCCTTCGGTCTGGGCTGAGGTGGCTGCGTCTGTCTGGGGAGCCTGACCCTCATGCTGTGACCGCCCCAGAGCCTGGCCGTGCCGCCTGGGTGGGCAGCGTCCCAGGGCAGGGGCAGAGGCGCAGCCGTCCCTCCAGCCCGTGTTTTCCCACAGCTGTACTGGTTCACAGTGGAGTTTGGGCTGTGCAAGCAAAACGGGGAGGTGAAGGCCTACGGGGCTGGGCTGCTGTCCTCCTACGGGGAACTCCTGGTGAGACGCGTCCTGGCAGCCCCCGTGGGCGGGGTTGGTGTCGGGTCCCGGGGGAGGGCAGCCCCACCAGCAGGGCCGAGGGAGCTTGTCTCTGCCCCTCCTGCCATGCAGCGCCCAGGCCTGAGGGGGGCCCCCGGGGGCGGGAAGCGGCAGTCCGCTCCCGGAGTTGTCCCCGAGGGGCCCTGGGGAGCCGGGCCCTGCGACCTGTGGCCTCCCGCCAGCACTCCCTGTCGGAGGAGCCCGAGATCCGGCCCTTCGACCCCGACTCCGCGGCCCTGCAGCCGTACCAGGACCAGACGTACCAGTCCGTGTACTTTGTGTCCGAGAGCTTCAGTGACGCCAAGGACAAGCTCAGGTGGGCCAGCCCCCAGGCCGCAGCTGCCCCCCGCCCCCCCAGATTGGGCCAGCCAGGGGTCAGCCAGGTCTGCGGGCCCCTTCTGCGGTGACGACACCACTCCCACTGCAGCACCCTGCAAAGTCCGGGAGGGGGGAGACCTGGGAGGCTGGTGGCCAGGTCAGGGTCGGGCCAAGGCCGGGCTTCTCGGGGGGGCAGAGCCTGTCTTCTGTGAGAGGGGTCTGTGGGGCCCCTCCCAGCTCCTGCCTCCTGAGTGGCTGGAGCCAGGGGGTGGGGTGGCGAGCCCAGGGGGCCCCGAGGGAGCAGGCAGGTCCCAGGGCAGGGGGTCAGGGTGCAGTGGGGGCTGGACAGAGCCTGACACGCCCCGACTCTTTATCCTGGGAAAAGGCCAGGCTCTTGTCCCAGGAGAAACTGAGGCCCAGGGCCTGTGCGCCCAGAGCGGGGAGGGGCGAGCGTTGGATCCCACATACAAGCTTAAGGACAGAGACATAGCCGGACTCTCCAGGGCACGTGTCCAGGGAAGGCTTCCTGGAGGAGGAGGCCTGGCTGAGCCGGGCCTTGGGGAGCAGCAGGAAGGGATGGGGAGTCCTGGAGGCTACAGACCCTGCCCTGGGCAGCCCCGGCTCCTCCCTGTCCCCCAAGGCCCCAAGTCCGCCCTGGGTGACTGAGGGTCTTCGCTGGCCCGTCCCCAGGAGCTACGCCTCCCGCATCCAGCGTCCCTTCTCCGTGAAATTTGACCCATACACGCTGGCCATCGACGTGCTGGACAGCCCCCAAGCGATCCGGCGCTCCCTGGAGGGCGTCCGGGATGAGCTGCAGGGCCTTAGCCACGCGCTGAACGCCATCGGCTAAGTCCAGCGTGAGACCCTGCTGGCCCCCGTGGGCTGGCCTTGGGTCTCCCGGCCCTTCCCCAGCAGCCCCTGGCCCCGGCCCCCGTGAGGGGCTGGGCCACAGCGCCCCAAGCTCTTCCCAGAGGCCCTCCATGCAGAGACCCCCACGCCAACCCCACCGAGCTTCTCAGCTGCAGCTGCCAGCGTCCTTGTCCCGTGCTGCCCGTGATTCACAATCTTAATAAAAGAAAGAGGTCCTGTGCCTGCCTGCCTGGTGTCCGCGTCCGTGCGCCCCCGCAGGCGGGGGCCTGTGTGCCCGCCCAGCCTTGCTCTGAGGCCCCCACTCTGCCCCTTCCTCCTGCAAGGCTTTGCCGGGCTGCCCAGGACTTTGGCAGGGCCCTCTGAGGCCCGCGTTCCCTGCTCACCCCTGAGACCCGCCGCCCGGAGCCCCTAGCAACTCCGGAGGGCGGAGGGGGTCTGGGCTGAGCTGCTACCCCAACTCGGGCCGTTTCTGACGGCTGGGGACCCCATAGAGACCCAGGGGACGGGCTGGTGACCTGCCTCACCTCCCTCCAGCCCCACTGACCCCGGGCTCTGTCACTCACCTGGCTAACCCCTCCCCCGTCCTGCTGCCCCCTTGCCCCCTCCAACGGGCCCCAGGCCAGCCCGGCGGAGAAGGGCCGGGGCTCTGTGGTCCTTGGATGGCAGGGCTCAGCCCTTCCTTGGCGGGGAGAGGACTCGAGGCCCTGCTGCCCAGAGAGGGCTGGGGGCAGCAGAGGCGGTGGGGGTGGGGGTGGGCAGGCCTCCCACCCCTGCCTGTTCAGGGGGTTGGGGGACACCATGGGGGCTCGGCCCACGTGATAGTGGAGTGGAGTGATGGGGTTGCGGACCAGACCTGAAGGGGTCAGCACAGGGAGATGGGCAGGGACTCCAGAAAAAGGGGCAGAGGACCTGAGGGTACGTGGGTGGGTCACTACAGGGCCACACTCACAGAGCCCCGGGGCCACGACACAGAAGGGGAGCTGCTGTCCCCACGCTGAAGCTGAGGCAGGATCGACCTGAAGATCTCGGGGCCACTGGTCCCCAAGTCCAGCCCCCCTGCAGAGCGGGGGGCCTCCAGGGAGCTGCTGTGCTGGGCAGGGTGGGGACCGGGCTGTAAGCAGAGAGATGTCCCTCCCTGTCCCCCCCTCTCCCACTCGCACTGCCTAGACCACCCAGGGGGGCCTTGAGGGCGGGCCAGCGTCAGAAGGCAGGGGTCCGGGGCTGGGATGGGAAGAACCCCCTCCTCTGGCCCCCAGCTCCCTGAACTAATGTGGAAACCATGGCTTTGCTTCCGGGGAGATGGAGACATTGGCCCCCCGCTGAGTGGGGACGCAGGACCATTAGGCCCCTCATTAGGATTCTAATGAGCCCCCTGGCCCCAAGAGGTGCTGATGACCCAGGACCAAGGAGCGGTTCCTGCAGACCCAGCACTGGGCAAATGATCCAGAAACGGCGGCCTCAGCTGCCCGCCCCCCGCCCCCCGGCCATCTGCCACCCCCTGGGGCTCTGATGGGACAGGCAGGCTGGAGCTATAAAGCCAGTCGGGCCCAGCAGCCCCCAGCCCTCTGGACCGGGGACATTCCGAGGCCGTCAGCAAGCAGGTCAGTCTGGGGACTTCCAGTCGGCCTGGGTCGGGGCTGCCCTGCTGGGGTCCAGGGTGTCTGGGCTCTCGAGGACGTGGGCTCTTCCCTCAGAGCGTCTGGGGGCACGCATGAGGTGGGTGCCCCTGGCGGGGCGCGCGCCCTTCGCTGGCCTCAGCCCTGCCCGTCCCCAGGTGGCCGACACCCGCCATGGCCCTGTGGATGCGCCTCCTGCCCCTGCTGGCTCTGCTGGCCCTCTGGGCGCCCGCCCCCGCCCAGGCCTTCGTCAACCAGCACCTGTGCGGCTCCCACCTGGTGGAGGCGCTGTACCTGGTGTGCGGGGAGCGGGGCTTCTTCTACACGCCCAAGACCCGCCGCGAGGCACAGGACCCACAGGGTGAGCGGCTGCCCGGTCCCTGGCCCGCTCCCCGTGGGCACCCCGGGGAAGTCAGGCGGGGTTTTTAAAAAGGAAATGATGTTCCCTTGGTCACATCCGAAAAGTGACCAGCTCCCTGGTCAATGCTGGCATCCGGGGGCAGGGGCTGGATGACACCCTGACGGTGGGCTGGTCCCCTCCCCGTCTTCCATTCGCTCCAGGCCCCTGCAAATGAATGCCCCGTTCCCTCGTCCCTGACTCTGGGTGCCAGCTCTCTCAGGGAGACCTGGGGGCTGATGGCAGGGTGCAGGGACCAGGTCAGGGGGCCGGCACCCGCTGTCCCAAGCTGTGCGGGGCGTGGGGGCGGACAACCCTGCTGTCTGCCCTGACTGCGCCCCGTCTCTCCGGTAGTGGGGGAGGTGGAGCTGGGCGGGGGCCCCGGCGTGGGTGGCCTGCAGCCCCTGGCCCTGGAGCGAACACTGCAGAAGCGCGGCATCGTGGACCAGTGCTGCACCAGCATCTGCTCGCTCTACCAGCTGGAGAACTACTGCAACTAGCGGCGCCCGGCCCGTGCCCACTGCCCGTGCCCACTGCCCGTGCCCGAGCAACCCAATAAACCCTCCACAAGCGCTGGTGCTGTTGTGCGTGTGGTGTGGTGTGGCGGAGGGCGGGGACGCGTCACGGTGGGGCGGGGCACATCCGCCGGCCCTGCCAAGCTTTCCCCTCCGCACCCCTTCCCTGGGTCCGGGGAGGATTCAGGGCTCCCTGGCAAGATAAAGAAGGGTTGTGGCATCTCCCGGAGGCTGGGGGCCGGGGGGCTGGCCGGGAGTGGGCACTCTTAGCTCAAAAGCCGCCGGGAGCTTTCCGAGGAAACAGCGAGGTCAGCCTCCCCCCGACAGACCTGCCTGCAGGGTTATTTCTAATGGAGGTGTCTCTGAGAGAGGAGGCTGAGGGGTGGGGGCCCGGAGGCTACAGGGGCAGGAGACAGAGAGAGGCACAAAGGCCGCTGGCACTGGGCCTCGCTCCGTGCCCCCGACGCCCCCCGCTCCGGGTGCCCTGGGGCAGCCAGAGAACCCAGCCCAGCCCAGGCCCGGTCGGATGAACCGTCTGGGGCCTGGGGGACGCAGGAGAGGCCAGGTAGACCCCCGAGCCAGGGGCAGACAGGACTGCGGCAGGTGCAGGGCACCCCGGCTGTGTCCCTCCAAAAACAGCGGCCCCCAGGGCCAGGGATGGGGCTGGGTCTCCCGCCACCCCTCGGTCCTCTTCACCCACTACGCAGCTACATCCCTTGGCCCCACTCTGGCGGCCCCCCCAATAAGTGCCATCAGGGCCTCAGGACAGGTCACTCAAGGTCCACGTCTCTGGGGGTCCTGACACCCTTCCCCTCAGCACCCACTCCAACCTAGGGTGGTTCCACTGGGCACCCCACTTAGGCCGCTGCCCAGCAGGCCAGAGGGCCCGGGGGCTGCCTGGCCGGCCGTGGGCTGGGAGGTCAGTGAGTGACCCGGCCTCACCAAGGTCAGCCTGCTGGCCACCCGGGCCAGACCAATCTGCGTGGCTCCTGACGGCTCCGCCCGGAGCCTGGGGCCATGTGGGGGCCGGCCTGGGAGCAGAAGCAGGACCCTCCCCATGGGGCCCCACCGCCTGCCTGCCCTTCAGCCCAGAGGCTCCCTCCCGGGCCGCCCCCTCCCCACGACCACACTTAACACCCCAGAAGGGGATGTCTCAGGCCCCCAGTTAGCCCCGCCCCAGGAGTGGGGGCCGGGGCTGAGCAGATGGGTGGACGGCAGACACGGGACCCAGAAGAGGAGGAGGAGGGGGTTTGGGTTAGAGGGGACTGCTTGTGGGAGCAGCCAGGTGTCCCCACTAGCCTCGGCAGAAGTGGGGGTGTCCTGCAGTGGTTGAGGTACGTGAGTGTGGGCGGGTCAGGCTGTGTGCAGCTGGGGTGGGAAGGGGACCGGCGGGGAGGCTGCTCTCCAGGGAGCGACTGGCCGAGCCCGCGTCCCGCCTGGCCCTGCTGGCCCAGAGACCCTGGGGGGTGGTCCGGAGCTCCCGTCCCCCTCAGGGGTTGGCAGACTCTGAGGAGGGGGTCCAGAACACATGGGTCTTGCCAGCCAGCGGGGCTGATAGCGTGGGTGGGCCTGGGTGGTGCTGGGGTGTCAGGAGGGGTCTCAGAAGAGGGGTCACACCTGTGGGGTGGGGAAGGCTGCCCACCCAAGAACGTGTGACAGGTGGGACTCCCCATGCTCCCGGCATGGACGAGGTCCCGGACGCAGAGGTGGGTCAGACCCTGGGCTCTGAACCCCAGACGCCCAACTCCCTGGAGCCCCCAGATCAACCTGGGAGGCCGGGCACGGGGGCTGCAGCCCTGCCTTCCGTCCAGGTCAGTCGGGAGGACAGTCCTCCTGTGTCCTCAGGCCTCAGGCCTGCCCTTGGAGCGGGGCCTCGTGGCCCACGGGGCTGGCAGTGAGCTCAGCCGCGTCCAGCCCCACACATCGCCCGGCCACGGGGGGTGAAAGAGCAGCGGCCCCCGAAGGCCGCGGACCCCGTTGGGCCCCCTGCTCCCTCACTAGAGGGCTGGGCACCCTGGGGGGCCTCATGGGGTGCAGGCTCACACACGCCTGTCTGTTCCGTGTCCCACGGCCCCACGCGCCGCACGGCGTGAGCACGGTTGCGCCCGTGTTCCTGGTGGGGAGACCGAAGCAGGGCCAGGACGCCTGTCCCTCGGGTGCTCACACTGCAGGGACATGCTTCCGGGGTGGCTGCCCCCGGACCCCTCCCCGGGCTGGCAGCCCCGCCTGGCCGTGGGGCAGTATTTGCCCTCTCCTGTCGGCGGTAAATATTTACTGTCCTCGCGGGCCTCCAGGCTCGAACAGGCCCTGAGCAGCACCGGACGGGGGTGCAGGGATGCGGGGCGGGGCCCCCTGCTCTCGAGGGCCCAGTGCCTGGTGGGGGTCACCAGGGCAGAAGGAGGGGGGTCAGGAACCAGGCGCTTGCGCCGCTGGACAAGGCCGCCTGGCAGGGCCCCGGCTGGGCACCGGCTGGGACCTGTGTCCCTACCTCGGGGAGTCTGTTCCCCTGGCCCAGGCAGGGCCAGGCTCCCAGGGCAGGCAGTTTTGCCAGGAGGGTGCCGCCCACACTGAACAGTGGGCATAGCGGGCGTTCACAGGTGTGACCAGCAGAGGGCGCCAGAACCCCGCATTTGCAGCGCATCCCTGGCCATGGGTTGTCTGTCCTGGCCAAGCATCTGTCTGTCCTCTCTGCAGGGCCGGCTGCCCCACTGCAAGGACACCGGGGGATGCCCGAGGGGCTATCTGGAGGCCTGGAGGGTCAGGAAGGAGCCCGCGTGTCCAGCGCCTCAGACACGCAGTCAAGCCCCCGCCCAGCTTCTCATGAGCTGGGGCTTCCTGGGGGAGAAGCTGGACAGAGGTGCCGGGTCCCTGACATCCTGGGAAAGTCCCCAGTGAGAGTCAGACCCCCAGGCCCCCAGACTCAGAGACCTGGCATGTCCTCAGGGGAGACCTCCTCCAGCATACCCACGTTATAGCCGGGCAACCGAGGCGGGGGAGGGCCAGGAGCCCGGGCTTGGCTGCAGCCTTGACCAAGGGTGCCGGGACCCTGGGGACACTGAGGTTGGGGCTGGCGGGCGGTTGTCACTGTGAGACCAGGCAGCCCTTTGCTCTGCTTGTAGCTTCCTCGGTCCCTAGAGCCGGAAGGCTCACGGGAGGTGGGGGGCTTTGGGGACAGGGACCCTAGGCCCAGGAGGCCTCGGGCAGGGGTCACACTGGGTCAGGGTCAGTTCTTTCCCATGTCCACCCCCATCCCCTGCCTCCCCGCCCAGGGTGGAAAGGTGAGGGGTCAATTCCAGAAAGAATGTGGAGGGGTGTCCGGGAACTTTGGAGACAGCAAGCAGGGTGGTGGGTGACCCCCCCCACCCCCCGCCCTGTCCCTTGCAGGCACTATTGTTTCTGGCCGCCGTACAGGAACGCCAGGCAGAATCCTTAGAGTGGAGGAGACCGGAGCGGGGGCCACCCCACGGCTCCCCGCGGCCCGGTCAGCCTCTGCTGGCGCGAGCACCGGGCCTCCCACACCCTCCAGTCCTCAGCTCACCTTCCGCCTTAGGTGGCCGACCAGCCAGCCGCACCCGCCCCTGCCCAGAGTCCCCGTCTGCAGCCCACCGTCGCCCTCGGGGGACCCCGTCCCTGACCCACGGACGGGCCCCTGAGGTTGGGCGTGGGGCCAGTCCCCACGCTCCAAGGCACTGGTCCCCACGTGCGCTGGACTGCTGAGCCATCAGAAACGGGGGGCCCGCATTCCGCCGGCCTCTCTCCAACCCCCCTGGCAGCCCATCTGTGTTTTTGGAAAACAGAGCTGGTGCCCCGCAACCTGCCGGCTTGGGGGCAGTCCCGCTGCGACCCAAAGCGTTTGTTCTTCTAACTCCGTCCAGCTTCAGAACTGGGCCCCTTCCAGCCTGACCACCTGCAGCGCCACCCTGCCGGCCCCTCCCACAGCCCCGGCTGCCTTGGGGTCCTTGGAAATGCCCCTCCTGCTCTGGCCTCAGGCTCTGGGCCGTGGGTCCCTCCCCACAGGGGCTAGAACTCAATGCAGAGAAGGCGGACCTGGGCAACCGGGCCGGAGCCAGCGGCCCCGAACCCGCAACCCTGGCCGTCACTGCCCTTCCCTGTCCCTCCCTGGCCTCCCGGTCCCTCTAGGACCCTCCGTGGCCCTCCCTGGCTCCCTCCTGAAGTCTGAGACACTCAGTCTCTCCAAGGACAGCGTCAAGGGTGCCGGTGAGGACAGGTTGCAAGGTGGGCCTCTTCTCTCCGGCCCGCAGCACGGGTTTGTCCTGCCGCCTGCTGGGGGTGCTCCCCGCACCCGGTCACCAGGGGAGGCGGAGGAGCCAGAAACAAAAGAGGGGAAAGCCAGGTACCCCCACCTCAGCTGCAGCTGCGGTCACAGCACAGAGCAGGAGGCCGGAGGGGACGGGCAGGCTGAGGGGCTTCCTGGAGGAGGCATCCCCAGACAGCTGCCTGGACCTTGAGCGTGAGTCCACATGAGACTGTTGGTGTTCAGGGCGCAAACCCAGCCCAGGGTCCAGCTCCAGTTCCAGCCCATGTCCTCCTCCTTGGAACCCCCATGGCAGCTGGTGACCCCCAGGCCCTTCCCCATGGCTGTGCCGACCCTGGCCAGACAAGAAGGAACAGGCTAAGGTTTGGACGCAGGGGCTCCTTCCTGCGGGTCCCTCATCTCCAGGCACGTCCTCAGCATGTAGGGCCCCCACACTGCTGCAGGGCTGAAGGGGGGCAGCCGGCGGACCAGGCAGACTGGGGCGCGCCTCCGGGCTCCGTGGCTCAGGGCTGCGTGCCTCAGTTTCCTCACCCCTCCCACAGGGCTGCCAGCAGGGCCCGGTGCTGGACACTGGACGGGGAGCCCCTCCAGGGCCTGGGGCTGTGGTTCCGGCAGGTCCCCTGCCCTGCACTTAGCTCCTCCCCCAGCAGGACAAGCAAGCCGTCCACAGAGCTCAGAGCTCGTCATCTGTGGACCGATCATGTAGCTGAGGTTGGGAAAGGCCGTGGGTGGGCCACGGCCTCCGGACACCTGGCCGGACTCCGGGGGTTTCTTGCTTATGTCTCTGGCAAGTCGCTCCTCTCTGTGGGCCCAAATGCCAAGGGGACAACCCTGTGGGCCTGGCTCTCCCCCAGGCGTCACAGGCAAAAGGAAACTGCAGGTATAGTAGCAGTCCCCATGGTGGCCAGGCGCGGCCCGTGGCGTCGTGGCCAGCTCCCCAGGGGAGGTGGCCCAGGGCTGGGTTAGAGGGGGCTCACGGTGTGGAACAGATGGACGAGGGGCTAGGCTCAGAGACCTGGGCCAGCGATGGAGTGTCTCTCCCTGGCAGAGGCCCCGCCCAGGGGAGGGCCGATCAGCTCTCTGGACCCCAGCCTGCCAGCCCGGGAAGCAGGGGCAGAGAGCGACGCCCCCAGGCCTGCGTCCTGTGCCCTCCCTCAGGGCCCTCTTGGTGGCAGCTTATCTGCAAGAGCTGCAGGGGACGGAGGGCCTCTGCCGGCAGGGGTCCCAGGGACAGTTGGGGCCCGTGACCCAGTTACCAGCCCCCCGGCTTGCACTTTCCTGCAGTCCAGGAAAGAACAGTTGGGGATGATGGACCTTCCCATCAGAAGCAGGACAGTGAACGTCGATTAGCATCTATCCTGTGCCAGACCCCGACCTATGGGTTTCCAGGCCCCAGCACATGGAACCCCTGAGCTCACGGGACCCTGGCGGTCCAGGTGTGTGCTGACCGGGCCCGGTCCGCCGGCAGAGCCAGGACTTGCCGCAGGTCAGCCTCCAGGCCTCCTAGGACCCAGTCCTGCCCCGTGTCTGACGCACGGCTCAGTGATCTGCACGGCATGGGCTCCAGGCCCCTCTGCCACCTTTGAGGTCACGTGCTGCCCCGGCGCCTCACCCTGGCCCATCGGTTGCCCTCACGAAGGCAGCTGAATCCTATGTTACCTGATAGTGTGGGGCTCTCAGGATGCGGTTCGGGTCACCTCCCCTCTCAACCCCCCAAGTTTGGTCAAACGACGGCGGGGGTGGATAGATACCCTTAAGGCATTAACGATGCTTTTTTGAGGCGGTGGCTGCACTTCTCCAGGCGGCCACAAGGTGTCAGGCTCGGGCCAGATTTGAAAGCCTTGCTTGGGAAGCTGCGTCCAGGGCAAAGCCCCGCCCACCCTTACAGTCTCGGAGTCCCCGTCTGCCTAGGGGGTCCATAACATTCTGTCTCTCAGTAACGTATCTGACTTTATTCTTAAACAAAAGTAATACAATCCCCTGTAAAGCTCAGAGGACAACGGAAGCTCCGGGGTGGTGTCCCTGGTGTAGCTGGTGGCTTTGGGCACCCACGTCGCCACAGCCCCCGTGGGGGCCGCCGGAAGCCCGGACGGCCGCAGCCAAGGGCCTCGGAGCCGAGTGCCAAGGGGCAGAACTCCCCGTACCCCGACACTACAGGAGCCCCCCTTTGTGGGGAGAAATGTGACCGCTGTGCACTCAAGCCATCTCTCCAGGGTGCCCGGAATACCCGCCTTCGCGACCGGCGTGCTCTGCCACTGTCATTCCAGGAACGACCGCCAGGTGTCAGCACGAGGCCGCTTAAGCCGCCAAGTGGCGGCAATGCACCGACAGGGGTTTCTGGGGGTCCCCAATTCTCTCCTACATAAGGAAGACCCAACCAGAACCCCAGGATGGGGTGGTCCTTTCCTTTCCAGGCCCCAGACGCAGTGCGGTAATGAGGTGTCCCTCACCCTTGCACCCCAAATTTATCCCTTTTGTGTCCCCTTCACTACCCTGTACCCCCTACAGGTCCCAGGCCCCTAAGCGCAGTGCTGAGAGGCGCAGCCTCTGACCCCCAGTGCCTCGAGCCCGACCTGGAGGTGGGGACCACAGCTTCGGCCCCCCAGGGCCCTTCCGCCCTGCCCCTCCCCTCGCTCAAGCATGCGGGGTCACTTGCAAGATTCTGATGGAATGATGCGCCCGGGGCTGGTGGGAGCCCTTTCGGGGGCAGAGCTGGGGGCCCAGGGCAGCGCAGAGCTCAGCTGCAGGACTCTGCCTGGGCAGCAGGAAGGCCCTTACGTCCAGGGCTGCCTCCTTCTGCCCCTCAGCTGCCCCTCTTCTCCGTGTGGGGCTGCCCCCTTCGGCGGGCCTCTTCGACCACTCTCTTGACAGGCTTGGGGTCAGCCCTTCATCTGCCCGAGCCCCACCTGCCACTGGGAGTCCCGGGACCTGGCCCCAGCTCCTTGCCACATCTGGGCATCTGGCAGTGGACACCAGGGGACGCACAGGCCCTGGAGCCCTCAAGCATCAGAGCCCGCAGCAGAGCCACGGGCAGAACGAGCGAGTCACAGCAGCACCCCTGAGGCCTCCGCTCTATGTCCTGGACCCCCAAGCACCACTCATGCCTCCCCCGCCCCCCCCAGGGTCCAGGGCAGCTCCTCACTACCCTCCTCCCAGCGGTGCTGTGGGCCAGGGGCATCTGCGTCCTGCTGGCACACCCCACCGGAGCTGCGTCCCTCTCAAGGCTGACCGCCGTCCCTCGAGAGCCCGGTGCTCCCACCGAGCGCCTCCTCCCCCCAGCCATCTAAGGCTGGGGCATGGGGGGGTGCGGCCAGGGCTCCTACAAAGTGTGTGTGTCTTTGCCTTTTTGCGCATCGTTGTTCTGCCCCTGCTTCCCCTGCAGGCTTGGGGGTGAAGCTTCAGCCCGCAGTGAGGTTGAGCCCAGTTGGGGGGTGTTTCCAGCCTCTCCCGCCCCCGCCCCCAGTGGCGAGACCCCTGAGCCTTGGGCCTTCCCGGAGTTCCGTCCAGGCCCCAAAGGGTGTGAACCCTGCCACCCCGCCTGGGAATGACTGTGAGTGGGACTCCACTGCTCCCCACCCCCGCTGCCCGCCTGCCCCTTGGTGGGGTACCCTGAGTGCCTAGCACCTAGAGTGTGGGAGCCATGTCGGGGGTGACAGGGGAAGGGAGACAGCTCCCAGGGGGGCCCCAGCCTCGGGACGGTGGAAGGACACGACTGCTCTGTGCTGCAGCTGCATGCAGAACACCTGAAGGATGACCCTTCAGACCACGCCTTAAATCCTCTTCTTTCCCCCCGTGCCCCTCCCCCATTTTACCCGTGCCGAGCCCACCCACATTCCAGGGTGTCAAGTGACGGCCAAGTGGCAATCTAAGGCCCCGCCCACTCCCCATGCCCTCCACTCCCTCCCGCCTGGCCTGCGGCCTGCCTGCGAGCTGGCAGGAGTGCTTCCGGCATGTGCGCCCGCCCACAAACCCCCTTCTGCATGTTCAGGGGCGGGCCCGCCTCCCCCCACCCCATGCACTGTGCCCAGGCGAGGGACCTGGCCACGGCCAGCCGCCCCACAAGCCCCAGCACCACTGAGTTGGTGCAAAGCTACCCAAATTTGGAGGGGCTGGAGGGAAGGCGTGGAGGGGGTGAGGAGGTGAGGGACCCGGCCCAGTCTCAGTTGGCACGTGGGCAGGTGTCCTGCTCGGTGGCAGAGAGGCCTCCCACGACCAAGGCCCCGTTACCATGCGCACTCTGAAACTGCCCTTCACGATCTCTGCAGCCTCAGCCTCGGCCCCCTCGGCCCCCTCGGCCCCCGCAGCCACCCGGCGCGAGCCTTCGGGCACCGCAGCCAGGGCACCCCCTGCTTCGGTGGCGGCTGCTAATATTGGCCCAGCCGGCGGATCACCGACCGGGCAATTTCGGCAGAGAGCCTGGGGCACCGGTGACTCCCCGGTCCTCTTTATCCACCGCCCGGGGGCTTCGGGGACCACTCAGCGACTAGAGTACAGGTAACCGGGCTTCCTTCCCACATGCATTCCTGGGTGCCCACGTGTGTGTGTGGGGGGGAGGCGTGGGGCTGCTAACGGGACCGTTTCTGCAGCAGGGGACAGGAAAGACAGGTGGTGAGGGGCCTCTGCTGTGGGGCCGCACAGAGGCTTTGGCGAGGAAAATCGGTTTCCCTCCCCTGATCCAGGGGTGACACGGGGCGCAGGGTGGGGTGCAGGGCCACTCTTCCGAGCGGGAGGGCGCAGCTGTCTTGGCAAGTGTGAAAGGCAGGCTTTTCTGTGTAAGAAGTTTCCTCCGGTCGCACCCCCTCCCCAGTCCCCACGGAGACAAACAGCGCAGAGGGGCCAGAGGCCCGGGATCTTGATGCGGATTTTTATAGACCGTTTCAAAAGCCAAGCCCCCCGTCCCCCACCCCACGCACACACCCGCTGGCCACGCAGAGCGGCCACCACGTCCTGGGGACATCACAGCAGAGGGGCAGCATCCCTGATACCCAGGGGGGGCTTGAAGGCAAGCTTCTTCCTGCCCGACAGGGTGCCCAGCGCTCCGTGTGGCCCCTCTGCCCACAGAGCTGAGCAGAGCACCACGTCCTGGGGTCTGCCGTCCCATCTGTCCAGGGTGGGGTTGCGGGGAGCAGGTTCATCCCCCCAGAGAAGCCCCCTTCCCAGGGCAGAGCTGTGTTCTGTTTGGGCCGGGGCCCCTCCTGGCTTCCATCCAAGGTGGAGTTATTGGGGAGGGGAGGGGGCGTTTCTGTGATGTGCTGTGGTCAGCTCCCCTCCCCGCACTGTGTGAGGCCCGGTGTCCGGGTCACCCAGCACGAGGTGAGCCGTGGGCCGCTCGGCAGAGCGAGAGCTCGGCAGCCAGGGGGGCTGCCACCCAAACCCCGACAAGGTGACCCGCAGGCCTCCCCACACAGTGGCTGGGGGAGGGGACTGGCCTGGGGCTCTGGCTTGGTGGTGAGGGGGGGCATTTATTTTAAAAGACACCACTGCTATGTCTTCCCAGGGGCCGAAGGGTCATCGCTGAGCTCCTGGAGGAGGAGGTGGACTCCAACCCCCAGCCGCAGGACCCTGCCACTCGGCCGGCTGAGCCCCCCGCCCAGCCCGCCCCCCGGCCCAAGCCGAGGTCCAGGCAGAAGCAGGCCAGAGCGGCCCGTGAGCCCAGCCCCGAGGCCAGCTGCTGCCACCTGTGGCCCAGGCGGTCCCCACGCGCTCAGAACTGAGGCCACGGCCGGCCCAAGCCCCGCAGAGGTGAGTGTCTCCGGACCCTGAGGCAGGACGGAGGTGCCCACTGGCACACTCTCCACGGGTCCGACATGGGTCCTTTGGTGTTCGGAGCTGCCCAGGCAGTTGGAGTGTCGTCCCCCCTTTTATGAGGAGCTGAGGCTCCATGGGACTGGGGGGCGTGTTCAGAGTCACAGAGCTGGTGCCTGGGATTCCGGTGGCAGCTCCAGGCGCCTCTCGCTGGGGGGTTCAGGTGTGGGCAGAGCAGGGTCCCTGCTGTCGGGCCAGCCACGGGGTCTTCCACGGGGCATGCCTGGTAAAAGGCTGCAGGGAGAGGGCAGGGGTCGCCGTGAGGACAGAATGGAGGCGGCTGAAAGAGGAGGGCGGAGAACAAGTACCTGAGGGAGCCGCTCAGAGGGGCCCAGGACTCGGCCAGGGCACGTCGGCAGCCCCGGGCCGGGGGCTGTGGGGCCTGGGCTCCGCGCCCCTCCAACGTTCCTGGAGCCGGCGGGGGCGGGGGCACGGCAGGGTTCGCTGGCCAGGTGCTGGCTTGGGGGCACTGGGGGGGCTGTCCTTCCGGGAGGGACACTATGGGACAGGGCCACCCAGCAGGTGATCCCCTTCACTCCCGTTTGCCCATCCCAGAGAAAAGCCCTAGAATGTCCTTTTACATATGTCTTTAGTTCAGACACCAAATCAACTGGCACAACAGGGCCCTGTCTGGGTTGTGCAGCCGCCTCCCCGGGTCCCCCACCGGACCCCCACCCTGACTCTCACATACTTTTGGCTTTTGGTTCAGTGCCTGGAGGTGCCGGTGCCTTGCGTGGCTCCTGTCGTCGGGTCCTGGCGGTTCCAGCTTGGGCGTTTGTCCCCTGCTTCGGTGGGGGTGGGGGGTGCGCCCCCAGGCAGACGTCTCATTCCCAGAGCCAAGAGCACAGTCCGAGCCCTGAGGGGGGTGAGGGGGGTTGCTCAGGGACCCTCAGAGATGGAGCCGGGTTTGCAAATGCTGGGCTCGGGCCCAGGAGGGGGCAGCGGGTCGAGCCAGAGCCGGGGAGGAAGCCCGGAGTGCGAGAGGCAGGCTGCAGGGCGGAGGGAGCGGGAGGGCCGGCCGGCCGGCCGGGTGTGGAGCCGGGCGGGGTGCGGGGCCAGGCTCGCTGGGGTGAGTCCCGTCGGACCGTGCAGGGTGTCTATTCTCTTCGAAGCCGGGTTTGCGGCCCCAGAGGGGAGGTCAGAGCTGCCTGGTGCTGGGGGAGGGCGTGAGGGGGCTGGCACCCGCGGCTGAGCTCTGAGCAGCGACCCCAGTCCCACAACGTGCTGAGGCTGCCGGTGGGTTTCTTCCTGCCGTGGGGGGCCGGAAGTCGGGGAGCCAGGGACTGCTGGTGCTGGCTAGGGGTGGCCCGTGCCCTTTTTGAGCCCTAGGGTGACCCGGATCTGCTCCGACACGCCTGCCCCTCCGGCCACACTTTTGACTAAATAAGGCGAGGGTTCTTGGGCAGCCCCGCGGGGGAGGGAGAGCGTGTGCGCCCCCCGCCCCCACCCTGACGGCTCGGCCTGGCACCCCCAGGCGGCCTCGGCCTCCCTACCTGCAGGGTCCCGGCGCGCCTCCAGGCACCAGGCAGAGGTTTCTCCAGGGCGAGCGCCTGTGGGGGGCAGAAGCGGAGGGAGGGTGTGAAGGGGCCACTGACGGGACTGCCCCCCAGGCACCCCGACAGGGAGAAAGCCCACGGTCTAGCGGGGCTTTCACCCCAGCGGCCGCCCACCCCAGCCTGGAGGAAGGAGGCAGAGGACCCGGAGCAGGGCCGGGGCGCCCTGCCTCCGTCCGTCTGTCGGGGGCGCCGCCCTTGGCCAGGACTTGAAACCTGCCTGGGGCTCCCAGGCCCCAGGCCCACAGACAGGCCTTATCTGAATGCTCCACACCCCAAAATTCACAATCACCACGGAGCGGGGAGCAACTTCAACCCTGCGGGGCGCCGGCGGCTCCCTCCCGCTGCCGGCACACGCGCAGGCCCCGGCCCTGCAGGCGAGGAGGGGGCCCTCTTGGGTCGGGGGAGACGGGCCAGATGTTCTTGGAATGGGACGTGGGCTGATGGGTGCGGACTGGAATTTGAAGGGGGAACATTCCCCACGTGCCTTGGGCTCTGGGTGGAAAACGGGCTGTTTTTCATGGGGTGGGGGTGGGGTGGGGTGGCTTTCTAGCATTGCCAAGCTAATGGGAAAGGCCGCCTCAGCCGTGGGCCCCCACACCTGTCCAATGGCGTTAACCCTTGTCTTCCCGGTGCCAGGCTTCCAGCGGCCCCTTCTAGCTGGGGTCCCTGTGTCGTGGGATGACTGTGGGGACAAGGGTGCCCTCGGTCCTGGCCCCCAGGCCCTGCCCCATTTTGCTACGACCCCAGCACCTCCTCTCTGGCAGCTCCTCTCCTGGGGGATCCCCCTGGGGGTCACCGCCCCACACCCCCAACACTGCCCTGGTCGGAGGGGAGGGGGGCCTGTTCCCGCCAGCAGCTCCCTGAAGCTGGTGGGTTCAGTATTTGCCTTCCCAGCGGCTCCCCTCCACTCCCAACCCGGGTAGGGAGGCCTTCAGTGAAAATTCTCAGAAAACGAAAGGAGACACCTGGCACCCCACGACCGCGCGGTCCTGCCCCCACCTCTGTCCCCACTTTCTCCCCTTCTTCTCCACTTCCTCTCCTTTCTTGCATCACCCAAACAAAACGGGTTTCGCTGCCGTCTGGGGACTCCGCAAGACGTCGGCGGCACCCGAGGAGCGCGGAGGCGGCAGGGGGTGGCCGCCGGGGGTGCTCCCGGGCCCCCAAGCCGAGCCGGGGACGAGCCTGCCCGCGGCGGCGTCCGGGCCGCGGCTTCGCCTAGGCTCGCAGCGCGGGAGCGCGTGGGGCGCGGCGGCGGGGAGCCCGCGGGCCTCCTCCGAGGCGACCGCGTGGGGAGCGGGAGCCCCGGGGCGCCCGGGACCTGCGCCCCAGTCGCTGCCTCGAGGCTCCTGGGTTTCCCCCTCCACCCCGACGCCCTCCGAGGCTCCTCCACAGAGACCTCTCTGAGGCGAGAAGGCAAAAGGAAGAGCCGCAATGTTGCCCCGGGCGCGCGCCCCGGGAGCTCCGCGCTGGCTGCCCGCGCCTGCCGCGCCGCCGAGTCCCGGGGAGGGTGCCCCTGCTCCGCGCGTCCCCGGACGCGGTGAGTCCCCAGCGGCGCTGCTTCCCGGACGCCTCCCTCCCGCCGTCCTGGCCTCTCAAGTGCACACGGGTCTCGGGGTGTTAACCCACCCTGCAACTTCCCTGCCCCCTCAAACGCCGGCAGAGTATTTTTTTTTTCCTGGGATCCTTCAAGTTACAGCCTTGCTCCCAGGCCCCCCAAACACATTCAACATTTTCCCAGGCCGCACGAGTTTTCTTGGACGTTAATTTCCCGAACCTGAAAACCTATGAAGCCCCCACTGTCTTCCCCAGATTGACACGAGTGGCTCTGCGTCCCCAAACAAACTGGGCGTTTCCTCCCAGGCTCCCAACTGTAGAATAGTTTTACCCCCACCCTGGGGTCTTGCAGACCCCTGCACCACCAATCCATGCCGCCCTCGGTTCCAACATTAACCCCGTCCCTTGGCCTCACTGGCTAGTGCGCCTGGCTTCCCCGAGGTGGGACAGGGTTTTTCTGGCACTTAGGTATGAGTCTCCAAACAAGTGGCACTTTTTTTCTTGTGTCTCCACAATGTTGGGCATTAACTTCAAGGTCTCCTTAGCTTCCTGCCGCTGTTCTGACCCCCACGCTGGTTTCCCACAGTTTGGGATATTATCTGCAAAGTTTCACAAAATTATCGGCCCCAACCTGGACTCCCTAAGTTTTACACAGAGCCCCAGGTCTCCCCCACCTCAACTCGCTAAGGAAATCGCCCAGGGCCCCCAGACCGTCCTCCCTGGTGTCCACCAGCGTTTAGGAATTTCCCGAAACACCAACCCCCTTTCCAAATCCCGAACAGTCCGTTTTCTGGGAGCCTAATTTCCAGCGGGAATGTGATTTCTGATTTCTGATCTCTCAGACTCACTGAGTGCCCCCCCCCGACCCCGGTGGTCCATGAAGGGCCAAGGCCTTCATTTCCAGGACTCTCCAAGCTTCCTGGCCACTCAGGATCCTTCCGATTTAGACCCTGTCACCCAGGCCCCCGCAGCGCACCGAGCAGTTAGCTGAGATTTGATGCGCTCAGCGGTGACCGTGGAGTATGCAGGTTCCCCCGAATCTCCCATGGTCCCCCAGCTGCCCCCGGGGCCGCGTTCCTCACTCAGAACAACAAACCCACGCTCGTTGTCTCGGGCTCTGCGGGGCGTCCCCAGGAACCGAAGAGTCTAGATGTTTTCTGGGCCTCACAAACGTTTTGAGGGTCTGAAAGTCCCCTGTGTCCCACTAGCTTACTGACGAGAACCCGGGTTTTCTAAAATTCAGAGGCTGATCAGAGATCCCGGACACCACCGGACCTTCTCCTGACCCCCCATGCTGGGATTTGCTGGGTCCTCTCAAACGCGAGGCATTGCCCTCCAACCGCCCCCGCACGCACCCGGTGTTACACTTGGGGCACGGAAAGGCACGGACATCTTGGGCTCCAAAGCATCCACGCCCCCCACTGAGTCACCCAAAATTCAAGCAACATTTCCTGGGTACACCCCACAGCTAACTTTGGACATTAGTTGTCAGGCCCCACAACTTAGGGACCCTTCATCATCCCCCCAAAAGTTAGACATTGAGTCCAAGTCTCCCAAGGACCCGGAGCGACCTCCCTGGATACCCAGGCTCAGAATCGCTTTTCTGGGACCTCACATGGAGGCCCTGTCCCCAGCCCTCCACAGGAAACCGAGACTTTTTTCCTCGATAAAATGATAGAGCTTTTTCTGGATATTAATTTACGGGCCCCCTGACTTTATGACCCTTTCCCACAGTCCCTCGAAATTTAGGCAAATTTTCCATGCCCCCCCAAATGAAAATGTGCGGGGACTGAGAAACACCCCCAGGTCCTCAAAATCGTGGGCAACACAGGCCTGTGGCCACTAGCTTCCTCACCGCCAACCAGGGACCCTGAAATTAAGCTGTCAGTCTCCACTGGACAGCTTCCAGGGACCCCCCCAAATCCAGGCCGTGTTTCGCTGGGGTCCCCCAAACATAGCCTGCGCTCAGGGAAACAGGACATTTTCTCCTGGTCACCAAAAATAAACCAACAGTGAATGAATCGATTTTAAAAATAAAATATAAAAGGTGTTGATTTTCTGCACTCCCCAAAAGCACTGATCACACCCGAGGCTTCCCTAAATTTAGATCGTGTTTCTAGAGCCCCTAAAGGCCACTGAGAACTCACCCCGAAGCCACAAGCACCGGGCAGGCCGTTCTCCCTGGGCTCTGGGAGCGCCCGGGCCGAGGCTGCGAGCTTGCATCTCTAAACTGTGGAAATTAATCTCCACTTTCCTCCACCACGTGGAGGGGTTGCCTAGGACCCCCAAATGTGTCCCTTGTTTTCTCCCCTCGATTTTAGACAACGTGCCTCTTAGGTCTCCCCAGATTTCATGTGGGGGGATTTTTCTTGAGCCACCCAAAAACTGACCTCCCCACAAACTGTTCTGGGGTTCCCCCAAGCACGCTGACCAAGATACTGTGCTCCCCGCATTTTAGGCTGCGATCCCTCCTGCTCCAGTTGCCCGGAGCAATTTCCGCTGACCCCCAAACTTGGGCTCTGTGTTCCTGGAGCTTCGAATTCAGTCTTTCACCGCAGTTCCCTGCATCGGGGAGCCTCCCCGGGGTCCCCTACTTGGGGACACCCGTTCTTTCCGCCCGCAAATCAGACACAGCTCCGACCTGCGCCCCCCCATACCGATATCTAGGCATTGTCCACGGGCCCCGCGGCCCCCCAACCCCGCGCACGGTGGGCACTGGTCTCAGGTCTCCCTGTGTCTCCTACGAAGTACCCGGAGTTCCTTGGATCTAGGAAATTTCTGTGTTCCCCAAACACCCTTGGCCTGGCAGCGTGTCCTCCAGGACGTGGGCAGAACTTCTCCCGCGTCCAGGAAAACGACTGGGCATTGCCCCCAGTTTCCCCCAAATTTGGGCATTGTCCCTCGGTCTTCCAACGGGCTGGGCGTTGCCCCCGGACATCGGGGACTGCCTCCGGGGTCTTGCTCACCTTCAGCAGCGTCCACCGCCCGCCGCAGAGCGCTCGCTTCTGCCTCGGCTCCTAGCGCGCCCGCGGACGCAGCCTCCAGCCTCGCGGTGAGCTCCCCGCCGCCTCCGCGCCCCGGTCGTCCTTCCGGCCTGCACCGACCGCGGTCCCGCCCTGGCTGGCGCTCGCCTCGGGCGACCGCCGGGGAGACCCGCGCGGGGCGCGGTAGCCCCCTGCGGGCTTGCCCCTGGGCGGCCGCGCTCGCTGGGACCCGGCGTCCCGAAACCCGCGCCGCTTTCGTTTGTTTGCAAAGATCGTAATTGTGGGGATAGCGCCTTGGCGGTCCCGAAGCAGGGCGGGCACGGCGCTGGGCCGGAGGGACGCCGAGGAGAGGCGCACCCTGCTCGCGCGGCGCTGTGCGGTGCCTCCAGCCGCCGGGCCGAGGACTCGGGGAGGCGCGCGCGGAGCGCGGGCGAGGTGATTGATGGCAGAGTTAGGGGCGAGCCTCGCGCGGGCTTCCGCCGGCAGCCCCTTACCCATGGAGAGGCGCGGGCGGGCGGTCGGGGCTCGGGGCGGGGGGGGGGGCGCAGGCGGGGCGCGGGGGCCTGTGCGTGGTTTTGACTTGGTAAAAGTCACAACGAGTTCTTACATCGTCCAAACTCTCCAGGAGATGGTTTCCCCAGATCCCCAAATTATCGTGGTGGCCCCCGGGGCTGAACCCGAGTCTACGCAAGTCCAACGCACTGAGGACGGGGGAACCATTATCCGGATATTTTGGGTGGGCCCCAAAGGCGAGCTGCTTAGACGCACCCCGGTGAGCTCGGTCATGCAGGTAGGATTTGAGCGATGTTTCCCGCCCTGCTGCTCTCTCCGCGGGCACTCGCGGCCTCGCAGGCCCCACGCCTGGCCCAGACTCGGGCCTGGCCCAGCCGGTTCTCCGCCCGGACCGCACCTGGCGGCCGCCGCGGCTGTGCCCCGGCTCCCGCGCGGCACCGGGGGGCGCTCGGGCTCCGGCTGCGGCTCGAGGCGCAGCGCTTGTTCGGGCAGGTGGCGGCTGCGCGCCGTGCGCGCGCCCAGCGACTACCCTCCCCCTCTCCGCGCCTCCTCCGCAGTTCCCAGCGGGACTCGGGGACCCTCGAGCTATGCCTAGCCACCTGCACCCTCACTCCAACGGGGCGCCCACACTGCGTAGCCTCGTGGTGGAAAGCAGGGACCCCCGCCACCGCTAGGGCACGGGACGCCGCCCACCCTGCTGGCCCGTGCCCCCCGCGCACAAGCGCAGGGATCCTGGCACCCCAGAACCCGAGGTGGGGCCCCTAAACACTTTAGAACGGTGACTTGGGATTTCTTGCACACTCTGCGATCCCTGCCCCCACGCCAATCTCGTCCCCGCGCACCCTACATCCCCCTCCCCCACCGCCCGTCTCCCGGGCCCCCTGGCCCGCGCCCCCCTCCCCCTGGCTCGAGTTGCGGAGGCGGTCCGGGGGCGGGGCGAGGGCCCGGCGGGCGCCCATTGGCGCGGGCTCCGGGCCAACGGGGCCCGAGCGGGCGCCGCGCGGCGGGGTGGCGCGGCTATAAGAGCCCGGCGTTGGCGCCCGAAGTTCGCCTGCTCTCCGGCGGAGCTGCGTGAGGCCAGGCCGGCCCCCGGCCCCCCCTTCCGGCCGCCCCCGCCTCCTGGCCCACGCCCGCCCGTGCTCGGCCCGCCAGCGCCGCCACCGGGCTGGCGGCCCCGCGTCGACGTCGTCCGCCACGCTGCTGATCCCATCGCGGGCGCCGTCGGCGGGGTCGCGCTCCGCCGGGCCTGCGGATCCCCCGCCGCCTCCTCGTCTATCTACCTCAACGCCCGTCCCGCTGCACCCGAGGAGGCGGTCCCCCCCGCAGGCAGTCCGGCTCGCAGGCCGCCGGCGTTGTCATCACCCCCCGCGCCCCCTCCAGCCCTCCCCGGCGCGCAGCCTGGCCGCTCCCACTCCTCGCTGCTCCCGGGGCGTCTCCAGCGCTGCCGCCGCTGCCCCCCCGAGGCCCGGGCTCGCGACGGCCGAGGGCTCCGTCGGCCCAAACCGAGCTGGGCGCCCGCGGCCCGGGTGACGCCTCCACTCCGCCCCCCTCCGCACCGCCCCCGACCCCCGACGTGGCGCCCTTCCCTCGCTTCTCTGTGCACCCCTCGCCCCCTCTCCGGCCTCTGGTCCCGGCCCCCTGCTCTCTTTTCTTCCGCAACCTTCCCTTGGCTCCCTCCCGTCCCCCCCGGCTCCGCGCCTCCAGCGCCCGCCCCCCTCCAGGCCCGCCCTCCCGCCCTCGTCCCAAAGTGGATTAATTATACGCTTTCTGTTTCTCTCGGCGCTGTTCTCTCCCGCTGTGAGCCTGCCCGCCTCTCGCTGTCCCCTCTCCCTCTCGCCCTCTCTTTGGCCC
>PVJD01010257.1:0-17649 GCA_004026545.1 Mormoops blainvillei
CTCTAAATGTTAATTGCCAAAAGTACTTCCAAGAAGCTGAGAGAACTCACTAAGGGGGTTTACTTAATATTATCCATTGGGATCATGGGAAAAACACCATAAAACCCATGGTTTTACTCTGACTTAGTTATATATTAAGGGGTATTTTTTTTCTTAATTTTATTTGGCAATAGGTTCAGATGTTTTGTGAAACTTGATTCTGATTTAGAGCAATTTCATTAAGAAACACAACTGCTATTTTAAGGGACCTTATGAGCACAGTATAATGCAGTGATTAAAACTATAGACTGTCTTTGAGAGACCAGTGTTTGAATGTGATTTGTCAATTATTTAACAGGGAAGTTATCTACTTTAAGCTACTTTTCTCATTGGAAAAATAAGAATAATAATTGTATAGAGACATGGGTCTTTGTTATCTATTACTATATAACAAATTAATCCAAAACTTATTGGCTTAAACAACATATAACATCCAGTTTCTGTGGGTCAGGAATCTGGATGCAGTTTACCTGGGTTCTGTGGCTCAGGATCTCACAGGGCTGGATCAGTGTGTCATTGTGGACACAGTCAACTCAAGGCTCACAAAGAACTCAACTGTATAATAGTTATACAATTGTTGGTAGGAGTCCATTTCTCAAGGGATTTGGATCAAGGGCTTGAATGGCTCACTGGCTTTTGACCAGAGGCCACTCTCAGCTCCTTGCCTGTGGGCCTTTCCATATGAGCTTGCATTGTGGAACTTGCTGCATCACTGCACCATGCAAGAAGGCCCAAAAAGTAAATGCAAACAACATGGAAGTCACTCTTCTACAGCCTAGTCTTAGGACTGACATCTCAACACTTTAAAAAAAAAACACTGAACTACAACTTCATTCAGAATTCACCAGTTTTTCCACCCATGTTCTTCTGTCCCCCAGTTTAATCCAGGATGCCCCACTGCATTTAGTTGTCTTGTCTTAGTCTCCTCAATCTGTAATCATTCCTCAGTCTTTCCTTGTGTTTCATGATCTTAACATTTTTCAGAACTGGTAGTTATTTTACAGAATGCCCCTCAGTTAGGTTTGCTAGATGTTTTGTCAGGGTTATATGGAGATTTTGCATTATGGGAAGAAAAACACAGAAATGATTTTCCCTTTCTATTGCATTATATTATGGGGATATGGTGTCAAAGTGTATTGCCAGTGTTGTTAACTTTGATAATCTGGTCAAGGCTGTATACACCAGGTTTCACTTCAGCAAAGTTGCTGGTTGTTTTTAATCATCCCACCCCACCACTTTTGACATATCTTGTTTGTTAGAGACAAGTCACTAGGTCCAGCAGTACATACAAGGGAAGGAGATGACATAATTGTGAAATTGAGATAGGACTCATTGGAGCCATTTCAGAAGCTGCCCATCATGCTCTGAAAGGTAAAGTAAGGATAGAATGGTAAGTATGATAAGGATGTGATAGGTAAGGTAATGGCACAATAATATACATAGTAGACTTAGTGTGTTACTGTCAAAATAAATGGTAGCTATCAAAATAATTATATCAAAAATAACTATATTGTAGCTCTCTTACAAACTGATTTATTCAACAAATATTGAACACATCATGTTAAAACCGGAAATATAAAACCACTTTGGTTTAGGAGAAAAATAATAATAAACTAGCATAGAAAATACTTGTGAATTGTGATAAATAATATACAGAAAGTAATCAGGACAAGGTAATAGTGTTTTGTGTGTGTGTTATGAACATTTCAATCAAGCCAGAGAAAGATTCCTTGAGATGACATGCATGCTGAGACTGAATGTTGAGAAAAAGCTTTACTAGGTCCTAGAAAATAATATTTTAGGCAGAGAGAATAGCTAGTTAAAGGACCAGGAGGCATGAAAGAGTATGTCATATAAAGAAAATGGGAGACTTTTATGACTACAGTACATTGAGCAAGATGTACAGTATTATGAGATAATATTGGAGTGGTAGGTAGGAGCTAAAATAACTAGGACCTTATAGGCAATGGGAATATAACGGGAATATGGGACATTATTTTATTTTAACTATGGTGGAAAGCATTGGAGGATTTTTAAAAAGATATTGACAAGATCTTATTTTTACAAATTTTGGTCTAATTGCAAAATTACAGAAAACTTGCAATAACAGTGCAAGGAGGTTCCATATATACTTTATGTAAAGTGAAAATTATATGACAATGCCAGCTTTGTATTTTCTCTATGATCAAATCTATTCTCTTTAGAATGTCTAAAATGGTATACAGTCAGCCCTCCATATCTATAAGTTTTGCATCTACAGATTCAACAAACTGCTGACTGAAAATATTCTGAAACAAAATCCCAGAAAATTTCAAAACGCAAAACTTGAATTTGTCACCCATGCCTGGTATTATACTGAATCCATGCTAACGAAGTGCTGTGTAGGAATATCCTGCTAGAGCATATCTGCAAATATAGGTTATATGCAAATATTATCCCATTATATGAGGGGGGCCCAAGAAAAAATGGAATTTATTTATAAAAATTTGTGTATTTATTCTTACATGTTTAAACTTCAGTCACCTTCAAAGTAACTTCCATCTGATGCATTACATTTATTGAGACTTTTTCCTACTGCTCAAAACAGTGTTTGACCTCCACGATTTTGATGCCTTTTAGTGCTCCTGACATTTTTTGTTTCACCGCTTCCACATTGGCAACACGGTTCCCTTTGAGGGCTTTTTCCATCAGGGAAACAAACAAAAAAAGTTACTCGGCAAGATTGGGTGAATTGGGAGGGTGGGGCATGGGAGTCATGCTGTTTTTGGTCAAAAACTACTGAACACTCAGCGATGTGGGCAAGAGCACTCATAAATCACTCATGAAATGGGCAAACATATTGAAAGAGTCTTCAAAAAAAATTCGCTGAAACCTACCACAGCCTCTCACAACAACGCCAGCTGGCACACTTATACCAATGGGTTCCTGGAACACTTATCTAGTGGGGTGAAGCTTGTACTACAAGGGGCCCACCCTCCAGAAGATAATTTCATTTTTTGGGGGCGTCTCCCCTCATACATAAGGGACTTGAGCTTCTGTGCATTTTGGTATCCTGGAACCAATCACCCTGGTATAAGGAGGGACGACTGTACTGGCATTCACTTTTCTAGGATTTGAAAACAACATTTCTATACCTAGTATATAACCACGACCATAATAATTACATCATTTCACTCTATATATTCATATAATAAATGCAAAAATATGTGGGGGCTATTGAAGTTACCTTTAGTGTTTAAGTTTGGGACAGCCACAGGTTGGTACCTACTGGCTGCTGGGAAACTATTTTCCAGATCACCCCCTACTGTCTGGTGTCGTTGTAAATACCCCGCGGGAAATTTTACTTTATTGCTTGAATTTCACTTGAATTGTTTTTGGAGGGGTGGGGGTGGGCAACGAAATACAGGTGTAAGTTTCCAAAACAAGAACATTATAAAAGAATATGTAGCCCTGGCCAGTGTGGCTCAGTTGGTTGGTCATCAGCCTGCAAAGTGAAAGGTCAGTGGCTCGATTCCCAGTCAGGGCACATGCCTGGGTTGTGGGTTCTGCCCCTGGTCGGGGTGCGCTCAGAGAGGCAACAGATCAATGTTTCTCTCGCAGGTCAATGTTTCTTTCCCTCTCTTACCCCCTTCCCCTCTCTCTAGAAATAAATAATAAATAAGTAAATAAATAAGTAAATAAATAAATATATTTTTAAAAAGGAATGTGTAATTTATCCAAAACTTTGCCATTGATAATGACACTGGAATATTATGATACATACTTTATAGTAACTAATTAATGTTTATGCTTACAGCATTTTCATGCTTACAGCATACCAAATGTATTGTTTTATTATACCATTTTAGGAATCTTGAGTGGCATTCATGAAGTATACCTTTAACATTCAGGCCCATTGTTTGGGAAAGTGTTTATGTCCAGTTCTGTGTGCCTTATTGTTTTATGACTCATTCCACTCTATGAATGACCTCAAAACTAGGTAGCGTTTTCATTGTTGTTTTCTTACTTCTCACCCACATCCCAGGACTGAATTTTCCTCTCTTTGCTAACATGTACTTTGAATGCCTTAGGCATAAAAAGAAAGCAAGAGTTGGGGTAAACAGTACGTCAGAAGTGTGAGAGATTTATTTTCTAGACAGTCAAAAAAGTGTAAGAAAAGAAGGTGGTCACAACCATCATTTTAGCCAGTGAGGTCATGAAAGGCTCCAATTAGAATAGAACACAGTCCCTTTATTTGCCTGGCCAAGGCCTGGGGGGAAACAGATTGTTAGCTATGGGAATAAGATCAGGAGAGAGAATAAAAGTGGTCCAGTGGTAAGACAACAGAATTCTAATTATGGTCGTGGAGCTGAATAGTTGTTGTTTAATGAAACAAATTTAACCAAGTTTACATTCTTCTCAGTGTTTTATGAAATTAATGGATGATTACAGAGTTTTAGTATCACTGAATTTTATATTTGGAATAGACTTCGGTGATTGCCAATGCAAATCTCTATAGTTTGAATGCCTCCCACAATATCCCCAATAACTGACCTGCTAGTTTTTCCAGTGATAGAAAATTGATCTACTTAGGCAGCCTATCCCATTTTCTATGGCTTGAACTCAATGGGTCTTAAACTATTTTTGTCTCAAAACCACCTCTTTAACCCCCATTTTTAGCAAATGGTCCCAGCTGGAGACAGAAGCAGGAAAGATGGATTTCTTCATTTCAGTCTTGCTTCACAGAAAAAATACAAGCCATAAGCCATTAGGGGGAGCTCACTCAATTGCCAAGCCCTCCTCGCCCACAATCATCTCTACGTCTGCCCTGTCCTTATCTCTGCGCGTCGATACTGTGTCCCCTTCTGCCCTGGGCTTGTGAACCCTGTGCTCAGCTGACATTCTCTCAGAATGCTCACAACATGGCTCTTTATGCTCTCATTTTGCATTCATTGGGTTTTACCTTTCAGCATATAAATATGTTCAAGTCTTCCTTTTACCTTGTGTCCTTGTCTATATTAGCTTTCATCCTATATTTTTATTTTTCTTAAAACAGCTTTGTTTAGATACAACTCACATACCATACAATTCACCCATTTAAAGTGTATGAACAATATTATCAGCATAGTCAGAGTTGTGAAACCTTCACCAAATCAACTACATATATGTTTCTTTCTTCACACAGCCATGTAGCTTACCAGAGGGCTGTCGGTGGTATCTCCTGTCTCATCTCCCATTAACTCTTCAGTGTACCACGTTCTGGCTTCTGCTTCAACCTCTGCTCAAGCTTACGTCACCAATCACACTCTAATTGAGAGGCAGGTATTAAAATCTCTGAGTGTAATTGTGCATTTGTCTATTTTTCCTTGCAGTTTTTGTTTTGCGTGTTTTGACATCTTGTTTTTAAGTGTATAATTATTCAGGATACTTACGTCCTCCAGATGTATTTACCCCTTTATTATTAGGAAATAACCTTTTTTAACACAAATAATATTTTTGTTTTTTGCTGTGAAGTTTATTTGTACTGTTATTAATGCAGCCATCCAGGTTTCTTTTTATTACTATAACCATAATATATCATTTTCAATTTTTTACCTTTAGATTATTATCATTTATATTTAAACTATGTTTCTTGTAGGCAGTATTTAATTGTTTCTTACATTTTATATCAGATCTGATAATCTTTTAATCTATATTTTAATCTTCACCTGAGGATATGTTGTTTTTTTTTTTCTACATTAATTTTAGAGAGAGGAAGGGAGAGTGAGAGATGTGAAAGAGAAACATCAATCGGTTACCTCCCGTACATGCCTGGACCAAGCATCAAATGCTGCAAAACAAGCATGTGCCCTGACCTGGAATCGAACCTGCAATCTTTCAGTGTACAGGATGACACTCCAACCAACTAAGCCATCCAGCCAGGGCTAATCTTTTCTTTTTAATCGGAATGTTTACCATCTTTACACTTGATGTGAATATCAGTTTAGTTAGGTTTAAATATCACCTTGTTACTTGTTTTCTTTTTGTCTTACCCACTTGTCTTCCCTTTGTCTTCTTTTTCTGTAGTCTTTGTCCTTGTCCTTTAGGAGCATGTTCTGAAAGCTTTCACAAATTATAAAGTCAAAATGTAAGTGGTTTGGTTTTGTTTCAACTATGTCTATTGCCATGAACTCTGTTCATTAAAGCTCCTACTTGTGTTTACAAGTAAATTATTTTGCTAATTAACAGTAGCCTGCTAGCTTCCTCAACCTCACACTAGACTTCTCCCAATTCCAAGTATTTATGAAAAGATTACTGTGAAAGAATACATAAAAATTCCTCACTCGCCACTCACGTTGTTATTGATCTATTTCCTGCTTCTTATTGTATTGAGCTTTTGGTTACATTTAACATCCATCTTCCCAGAAGCAGAAATAAATGATATCTTGATGTCTCTTATAGTTCTATAAATCTAAATTTTAATAAGCTTCATCATCTACTTTACTTTTTTTTTTTAAATGGGTAGGAATTAAGTTGTGGGTTGATGAGACTATCAAGTATTTTAGTTTGTGTGTTTATTCAGCAAAGATTGCATTTTGACATAATCATAACATTGTGATTACATAAATCCTGTAGAGTCATAGCATATTAACAATAGTTTCCAGGCATCAAAAGCAGATCTTGAGTGGGAAAGTAATACATTTTAGAAATAATATACTAATTCCTAATTTACAGTAGAATAATTTCTTCTAGTTTAAAGCATTTCTCAATATATATAAGTCAAGCAATGCTTTCTTCACTATATCTAAGGCTGTGATGTTAGTATCATAAGTACGCTCTGATAGAGTTCATGCTTTGAATGAATTCTAATAAAATAATCATATATTATTGAAAAGTTTAACTTGATACTATATAGTAAATTTTACACTAAGAGTTTATTTTTCACAATCTACTGGGTTAGCTTTCTTATGGGATAATTGTATTAAATATTTATTTCCTTGTTTTTAAAAAATTATGATCAGCCATGTTTGTGGATGTACTGTCTTAATGATTTATGCTTAATATAACTACAAAAAAGTATAGCTGCAATTTTTCAATATAAATATATCTTTCTATGCAACTGTGATTCAAATCAGTATTTAAAATAATCTAGTTCAGTGTCACACATTTTTTTCTTAGATATAATTTGTTATTTCTAATGATGCATTTTGTAGAGCATTTAAAATGGAAAAGAAAAATGAAGAAAACTGAGATAACTTAGAATTCTTCATTGCTTTTATTAATATGAGATCAAATGGCATTAATAAATTTTTAATACCGGGATTTTTAATTTTCCTCAACAATATCTGCCCTTGACCATCTTTGTGTTCAGGTTCTCCCAAGATCCCCCTAATTTTAATATTCTATGAGCCACATAGTGTTATACTCATAAAGGATTCATATCTAGTCTGCAGCTATAAGGGAACTAATAAAATACTAAAAGCACACAGAAAGGAACATGGTGAAGTGCTTGAGATAGTGGTTGGGGTAGAATGAGATAGTGGGAGAGCAGTAGGTGTTGAGGGCAGGTAAAGGGGTGCATGTGGAGTGCAGCGGAAGTGACTGCGGCCAGATCTTTACATTTTCATTTTAAAGCTATATCTACATGGAAGGCCGAAATATAATCATATGATTGCTTTTAAGCATGGAATCAGAGCGAGAAAGTTTAGGTAGATAATCTTGCTTCTGTTATTAAGCCACTTTCCCCAAAAAGTGTTTGAAAACCATTCCTCTAGATTACCTTAATTGAGCCTAGTACCGACAGAAGAAATAAAAATACCTTATTTCAGTATGGGGGGGAACCCTCCCATCTCCATATTTTCTTCTCCGGGCTTAAGCCTACAGTGGAGATGACCATGATATGCTACCAAACCACTGCTATTTGAGAGGTAATAGCACTGAATGTAGAAGTAGCTTGGGCAGTCAGTCAGCCAGGTGTTAAATGAAGATAGCAAGACAAAAATCCTCTCTAGAACTTGATAGCATGATTAATTACTATGTAGTGAAGTACTCTAACTTCTAATAAAAAGGCTCATATATATGAAAAATAGTAGCAGTGTATTGAAAACAACATAATATAGCAGTATATTATTACCCAGTGACATCTGAGACCTGTTTTGAGATATTTCATAATTAGTAATTAGATCTGAGAAAGTTGGTTCCTTAACACTCTACAGTCTTATGAAACATAACAACTTTGTATATGTGGCTCTAATTACGTAGCAAAAAGAAAGTATGGTTTCAGTATGTTCTTTATTGGAATCGACATTTAATTTAGGGAAAGATAAACATTCCAAGAACTTTATAAAAACATCTGTGTTTAAAATTTATTACTTTGGGATATATTCGTCTATCTTCCAAAGGGAAGAGAGGATGAATCATTTGAAAAACCTTATCACATCAGGATCATGTTGCTACTTGGCTCCAAGTCTTCCTATTTCACTCACAATAAAAGCTAATGTCTTATAATGGCCTACAAGGTCTGGCCCCAGTCACTTCCGCTCCACTCCACATGCACCCCTTTACCAGCCCTCAACACCTACTGCTCTCCCACTATCTCATTCCACCACAACCACTATTTCTCCAACATCTCAGGCTCCTTCCCTTCCCTCCTCCAGGTCTTAGCTCGAATGTCACCGTCTGGGTGAGGCCTGCCCTGACCACCCAATTTAAAATAGCATCATGTTCCTCCCTGTCCCTGTCCCCAACACACACTTTCTAGCCTGTCCATGATTTACTTTTCCCCCTGGCACTTATCACAATGAAATGTATTACACATTTATTGCTTATTATCTGTCTTATTAGAATGCAAGCACCAGAAGGCTAGGAGTATTTTTCAGTTTTTTAGTACACTGTACCCCCAGATCTTAGAACAATGTTTGGTGCCCAGGAAATAAATATTTTTGCATGAATAAATAAATTGCAACTACTATCGTAAATGGTATTCAGTTCTTCGAAGTGTTTTTCTTATTTATTCCTCAGGTAGAAATTATTTACATGATTATCAACACTGTTGATCTTAGATATCCACTACACTGCAGAAAGAATATCACACATAGCTTTTACAGTTTCTTAATTTCTATTCCTTCAGTTTTGGGGAAGTAAAACCAAAAAGGTGGTTATGTTGTGATGCGAGGTGAGGGAGCGGCAGGGGGGTAGGGATTTCCGTTTTTAAGGAGAATGACAGGTAAAATTCTTACCACGATGATCATGGAATCCAAAGTATTGTACCTGTGACTGCTAGATTTTTCGAGTCCAGACTAGGCTGGTTTGGTAAGCAGCTAAGTAAGAAAGCTTCAGGGTATTTTCTTCAATGATCTGGTGCCACTATGGTCACAGCATTCCTGCCAGCACCCAGGGGGAGCTTTATGGTCACCGGACTCCCACAAACTCTACTTAGTTCTCACTCCCTGGGCTCCGGAAGGAGAGCAGCGGGGTTGGGTCCCAACGCACGGGCCCTGGCCTCCTCACCTGGCGGCGGCCGGGTCGCAGGCCCACGCCGCGCATTCCGGTTCGCCCTAGCCGCGACAGGTGAGGCGTGGGAGCGCCAACTCCAACTCCATAACCACAAGGCGGAGAGCTGCCAGAGGACGGTGGCAGCGGCGGCGCCGTGGGAGCCCTGGAACTGGAAAGCTCGGAGGCGGAGTCTTCCCGCAGGGGGGCGCTGCTACCTGCACGGGGGCGGAGCCAGGGCGGGACCTGCTTGGTTTTTTTTCCTTGCTCAGCTGCGCTGGAGCGCGGAGAACCCATCCTAACCATGAAGAGCCTCAAGGGCATTGAGAACCCAGCTTTCCTCAATTCCAGCCCTGACATCCCTCGCCGTTTCTCTGCATCGCCCTCTCACGTCGAGGTCTCTACCTTGTCCGCCAGTACCCAGAGAGAGGATTCACACACACACCAGCCTCCGGAGTCCCAGAATTCACGGAAGCCACCTCTGCCTACAGCAACTGCCCCTGACTCCCGAGAGCGGACCGGGCCAGAGTGCGAGTTTGAGGAGGGGCCCTGCGGATGGGGGAACTTCCAACCCAAGTGTCTCCAGCTCTGCAACACACCCCAGGGGTTTCTGGTTCACTACTGCCTCTTGGCCCTCACGCAAGGTACGATCCAGCGCCCGCTGGCGAGGGGAGAGCCGGGAGGGACGCGGAGAGCTCGGGTCGGGGGGTGGGTAAGGGCAGGTGCACTAGGAGCCAGGTGGTCCACGCGCCCTGCGGGGCGGTCCCAGGCGCGGACTTGGAAGCGCTCCCACCCACATTAACCAACTAGGTTCAGACTTCCACATTTTAGCTTCTTCTTTGTCGCAAAAACGATTTAAAACTTGCCGTACAGCCTTTTCTTTTTGGAGCCCTACCTCAGTTTAGCAGATTCAATACCTCCAGGGAAGATTGAAACTACCGGAGCCTTCCTGTGGGAACGGGCTGCCCTGGGGAATCTATTCTACATGACAAAAGCGTGCATTTTTGCTAAGCCCCCAAAGGAAGGGATTTTTTTTGCAGTTTCTGGAACTGAAGGATTAATTAATAAATTTGCTGGTGAGAGTAGGGTGGTTCTCAAAGGAGAATCTGTGGAATATATATGGTATAAATTAGATATAAGCATTGGTGTTTCGTGAGTTATATTTAGTTTGAGTTGCTTGCGGGCACAGGTGGGGTCCAATAGTGTTAGTCAAGGCTTGAGGCGTTGTTGAAGGGTGAGGTCTTTCAAATACTCAAAGAGTTCTGCGGTATCTGTTTTCTTCAAGCATTTCTTTTACTTTCTTTTGGGTGTTGATGATAAAGTCCAGATTTATACCCTCAGGAGTTTGCAATCTAATCTTGGCTTGGAGGAGAGAGTGGTAGGTAGGGCACAGGAGAATGGCCCCATGAAAGAAAGAGTATGTAGAAAGTAGAAACTGCTGTGGTGGTGTGTCTAAAGTAGGGGGTGAAAGAATGGGAAATTGCACTAACACCAACGTGACAAATTGAGGAGATGTTGAGCATCTTAAAGGACTTACTGAAGGTTAATTAGAATTTAAACATAGTTTTAAAACTTTTTGTAAGGAGGCAAGCAAAGACTGATGGAAAGAAATGCCATCCAAGAAACACTGGGGAAATTGCTCTTTTCTAAGATTAACAGAGTATGTATAAATATATCCTTCCTGTTCTTATTTTTGCTCCTCTGTCTCATAAGAACTCCATGTCCCTTGTTTTGCACTAGTTAGGTGCTAAGTTATTTGTTGATTGCAAGTCGGACTAACTGTGGTCCTTCTACTAAAGGTCATTTTGTGCTAAAGACTTATTTTCCTTTCTACCTTTCTTGTCCCCATCAAAGTTCACCTTCTCTCAATTTCTTGACCTTAGTTATCCAAAATCCATGATTGTAAAGCATCTCAGTGTCAAAGGATTGGAAAGCTCAAAGAAGTTGGACACACAAAAAATTCTTGTGTTTTATAGCAAAACAAATTCTGAAATTTCTGCATTATTCCAGAAAATGTCATTTTATATTTAATATACCATTTTAAAGATTATTATCAAATATAATTGGCACTGTTAAAAAATGTGTAGCCTGGAGCTACAACTACCCAGAGGTCCCCAGTTTAAGAAATATAATCTGAGATAAAAGTGACCCACTATTCTTGTTTCAGTTTAAGTTTATTACCATGTGTTTCTCAAACATGATCCTTGGGAAGACCATTTCCGTGGTATATTAATAGGTGTTTTATTGGGGAGAACCCCAACACTTGACAAGGGAGTTTACTTAACTCAACACTTCTCTGAGATAACAGGATTCCTCTGAGAACTTAATTTCCCAATGTGCCTCCTATCTTCCTGCATTTATGGTAGCGAGACATATTATGCAATAGTCTATGGAATTTATTTCTTTTTTTAAAGCTGAGTTCTTGGAACTCCTGCAGCTCAGAGTTCACATTGGGATTGATGTTTAAAGTGCCGTACTTCTGCAGTTTACAAATTTACTTTTTCAGAAAAGTTTTACTATAAAGGCAAGGCATTCTAATGACTGACTTTTAATCAGTATGGCAAATGTTTTGGGAAGTTGATTTTTGGATGATGAAATTTTCATATTCTCAGATAATCTTATCTCCTTATAAATGTCATTTCTAGGTATTTTAGACACTGTTTTTTACATTGAAATCTTAGGAATTGTACAATGATTTATAGAATTATTAAACTGTCATGAAAGTAAAAATCAAGTTAGGTCTTTTAAAACTTGTTATATTAATTTTCTTGAAATATATTTCCAGTTATAGTCTTGATAATGCAAAATTTAAAGAAATTGTAGAGATTATGGCTTGTGTATACTATTTCTAAATTAATAAATGAAATCAATTTCTTGCATTCTCTAAAGGAAAAGGGGTAACTATGGGCTGACCAAAAGGTTTGGTTGGTTTTTTCTATAAGATGGCTCCATTAGCACTTAGTTATATTTAACTTCAATTGAAACAATTTTGTTAGACTGTATTGTGACAGCTGTCATATCAGTGTGCATTTAAAAAAACATATCAAAATTGGTGACTTTTTGTGTGGCTATTTTAATATTGAAGATGGAAGAAAATAAACAACATTTTTGGCGTATTATGCTTTTTTATTCTGAGAAAGGTAAAAATGCACCTGAAACACAAAATAAGATTTGTGCAGTGCATGGGGAAGGTGCTGTGACTGATCGAATTTGTGAAGAGTGGCTTGTGAAGCTTTGTGCAGGAGATTTCTTGCTGGATGACGCTCCACCGTTGGGCAGACCAGTTGAAGTTGATAGTGATCAAATCTAGACATTAATTGAGTACAATCAACGCCATACCATGCAGGAGATAGCCGACATACTCAGGATATCCAAATCAATAAGTTACTGGTGAAAACAAAAATGTGTCTTATTTTACAGAAAAAAAATACGGACTTTTTGGCCAACCCAATAATTAAAAACTTTGTAATTTTATCAGACGCCTTCTCTTTTTAATTTATAGTAACTTTTTTTTTCAAATATTTTATTTTTAGACGGAGGGAAAGGGAGGGAGAAAAAGGACAAAACATCAATATGTGGTTGCCCCTCGTGCGCACCCTAATGGGGACCTGGCTGGCAACCTGGGCATGTGCCTTGACTGGGAATCGAACCCTCAACACTTTGGTTCACAGGCTGATGCTCAATCCACTGAGCTACACCAGCCAGGGCTAATGATGTTTAAACTGTAAATTTAATCTGTATGTGGATAGGACATTTTTGTTTTCAGTCAAAATTGGATTTTCAGCATATCCTTGTTTGCATTATAGTCCTCCATCATAGTTACAATAAGTAGATGAAGTGTAAGTTTTTTTTTTCCTTTTCCTTTGCCTATGATTTAAAATGCCAGTGGTTAAAATAAGACTCTTAATTTATGTTTACTTTCTCTCCAGGACCTTTAACTTTAATGTCTATAAGAGTGCCAGAAGAAAAAAAAATGGTTTGAAAGTGCAGTTTTAACTTTCTTAAGACTAAGTCAAGGATCTCTCATTCTAGATAATTGTTTAAGGATTGAGTCACTTGGGAAGTGATTGAGCATTGTTCAGATAACCTCTGGAATCAGTTGTACTTTTCGTACTCTTCTGAGTGAGGTCTGTGAAAGTATGCTATACATAGAAACTGACAACTGGCCTCATGAGACTTTACCGTTCTGGCTTTTTGATTGCCATTTACAGAAAAATGAAGTTAGCTACAATTTAGGATGTGGTAAGCATCAATTTTATTTAGTACCTGAAAATTCTCAAGAGTGCAATTTAAAAGGAAACTGATTTGTAAGGAAGGCATGTTTGGGTTACCTACCTTTGAAACTTTGAGTCTTTTAAAATTGGTACATTTAAAAGTATCAAAGGAAACAAACAACCAAACCTTAGTACTTTGTGTAAATAATCATGATCTACATGGTAAAGTTGTAATAACGCACATTTTTTTTTTCTCTTTTAGGTATCATAGTAAATGGCTTAGTAAATATTAGCATTTCCACTATTGAGAAGCGCTATGAAATGAAGAGTTCCCTGACCGGCCTGATATCCTCAAGCTATGATGTAGCATTCTGTTTGTTATCTTTATTTGTGTCATATACTGGCGAAAGAGGACACAAACCAAGATGGCTTGCGTTTGCATCCTTTATGATAGGACTGGGAGCACTGGTATTTTCAATGCCAAAATTTTTTAGTGGAAAATACGAATTGGGGTCCCTTTATGAAGGTAAGTTTCTGTTGTGTTTTTATTTATTTTACTTTAAGAAGTAGTATGAAATTAGGCCATTAACTATATATTGCAGCTCACTCTTGTACAGGTAAGTTAGGGTAAAGTCTCTTCCACTGCTCACTGCTTTGTTCTGATGTGAATTTTGTGAAGTAGTTTACAGAGACAGATTATGCATTAGCAATTGCTTTAGTGGTTCCAAATGTTAATCCTCTGATACTCATTCCCCATATTACATGCAGTCCTCCTCAAAAAGTGATGACCTGTTTTCCTTTGAGGTTGTCGCCTCATTGGAGTTTTAAGATGGATAATTTTTCCCTTTGTAGTTTTATTTGCTGTGGTTACAGCTCTTCATCAGGACTTGTTGATTCCTGATTTGGGATAAAAAGAGGTGAAATGTATAGAAGCACTAAAGCTTTTCCTAGGAACTGACTGACTTAACACTCTCCAGAGATACAGAACTTCAGGAGTTATCAAACATGCTGCTCCAGTTAGACGAAGAAGCATTACCCAGAGGCTCAAAAAAGAAATTTGATTATTTGTCTTTCTACGTTTTTCCCCCACAAAGAATCATTTTTAATGGAAAAACAATTATGGTGGAAGGAGAGGAATGTGCTGATGAAAGTAGACCTTCACATTTCTGTTGTCTTTCCTGGGATTTTAAAAGCAAATATAGAATAAAATCAGAGGACTGCCAAATCAGAAGCTTTCAGGGTCTAGGCAAGTGAAGAAAAGTCTTAGTGTAAGAAGAAAGGAGAATTGGGACCTGCTGCAATGTAGGCATTATTTTATAAAAGTTAAGATTGTTATGTTTATGACAATTAATATTGAAAATTAATATTAAAGTGTTAAAATTTCCTAAGACAAATTTCCTAATTATAAAATGATAAAGAGCAAAATATTTCCAATAATAAAGTATATGTTATGCAGCATGATTTTAGAATTACGCTTTTTTATATAAGCATACTTTATTTGGAAATAAAAATAGAATATACAAGCATATGGACCAATAGAGTATGTTTTTAAAATGTGATACCATTTGGAATGAGTGAGATAACAAGAATATGTTATCAGTGGAAAGAGTATTTATTTTGAGCCTAGTACATTATCTAAGATTGGGTAAGATTTCATAAAGCCAAGTAAAATAATTTCACTGGGGTAGTTTTAGGAACAAGGCACATCAGCTTTAGTATAACACCTTTGAAATCTTTAACAGTAATGGAAAAATCTAAATTTTAACCTGTCACACAAGAAACATGATACTGATTCTATGATAGCAAAAATGTTACTATGTTTATAGAATGTAGGAGGTAACCTTTGTATTGAATCTAATCCCTCATTCTTGTAGTTTATTAAATGCCCTACTTGTTCATATAGTATACAAATTTTGGTAACAACCCCCTGACTCTCTAAAACATAATCACTTATTGCATTACAAAAGCCTGACCCATCCTCAGCAGTCTTCTTAGCTTCATCTCTTGCCACATGCACCTTGAGTTGCAACCAATCTGAACAATTTTTATTTCCCAAAGAGAGATGGCCACAAATTAAGGTATGTGTGTGTGGCCCAAGTTGAAGCCAAGAAGGTTGCTGAAGTCAGATGGTAAACTGTTAGTACATTGTACACTGCGTAAGTTTTCACCAAATTCTTGTTGATATTTTTCATTTTAGCTGAAGGTAGGTATTGGCTGATCTGTCAGATTTTTACTCTAAATTAAGACTCACAATTTAAACCATAGCTTATCTGTGGCAAATGAAAGCAAAAACTCAGGTTGCCCTTATGTTCATCTGTCGTTCATATAATAAATATTTATTGATAACTATACATGTTGCTGGGAAAATGGTGAAACTGTTAATACCATCTGGATTTTATGTGCTAGTTTGAAGAAATTAAAATTAATAAATAAACAAAATAAAGATGGAGGTGAGTATATGAAGGGAACAGATATTATGAAGTAGTAGTGTATAATTGATGTACAGTGTATACTTTTGTACACTGCACAAAAGGGAAAATACTCATATGTGGGCAAAGGGAAGGCTGTTTTGATAATAACTAGGTAATGAGGAGCCAGCCTTGAAAGATGCTTTCTGAGGAGGAGAAAAACATGATCAAGGTCCCTGGAACAAGAGAGAGCTTGGCAGGATTTAGGAATTGTCAGGTTTGCCTGGCATAATCAAAGCGAGGGAGAACATGGCAGGGGATCAACTTGGAGAGGCAGGTAGAGTCATGAGGCACTTAGATTCTTTAAGTACAATGGAAGGTGTGAGAGAGTTTTACACAGGGGAGTGCATGACCTTATTTAAAACGATCATTTTGATTTCTGTTGTTTTGAGGGGCAAAGGTTAAGTGGAAGGATATCATCAGGAGGTTTTTACTATCATCCAGGTGAGACAGAAAGGTGTTTGGGACTGGTAGCAGTAGAGATCTATTGGAGTGACTGATTTTCCTTGTATTTTAAAGGAAAAAGATAGGACTTTCTAGTGCATTGACTGTGGAGGAGTAATGAATGGTTGATACTTGCCTTGACTAAGCGGAGCCATTTACTAGAATGTGGAAAACTAGGTAAACAGAATTGGGAGTGACAATCAAGATCTCAGGCTTGGACTTAAGTTTGAACTGCATATTATGTATCAGATGTTGTAATATATATCTTTGAACATGTACGTTTATGTAAATGCACAAGTCATTCTTTATTCTTCATTCCTAGAAGTGTAAATACTGGGTTTGAAGGGCTTCCTCATTCTAAGTTTTCATAGATAATATCACACTGATTTTAGGAAGCAATATAGCAGGTATTCTCCTACAGTCAATATGTGATAATGCCTCATTGCTATTTTGAATTTTTACATTATTTTTTTTTCTAAAAAAAATTTTAATAGAAATATCATTGTGGTGTGTTTGTGTGTATGTGTAGGTGTTTACAATATAACAGACACAAACTCAGGACTCAAATTGTATTACATATCTAAAGGAGTTCAGAGATTTAGAAACATAGGGGATGTTAGAGTTCATAAACCCCTTTTATTACAGGGTAGAACCTTAGGACAAGAGGTGAAGTGACTTAGTGATTTCATAGATGATCAATAACAGCTAAAACTAATACTAGTTTTTATACTTTGTTTAACGTTTTCCAAATTTTTGTTTATTATTCATAGTAGGTTTTATAACTATATCAAATAATTTAAATATTTTTATGAATTTAAACCACTTCTTCCCCAATTTCAAAATACCAGTTATAATGGCCTGTGCTTTCTTTAAAACAGAATAACTTGTCTGTTCAAGTAAATTAATCCACTTTTGGAAATATAGGATCCTATAACCAAAAATACAAATTATTCATTGTAGAAGAAAACTGAGGGTTTATGTGCTAAAAGGAAACAAATTAGTTGAAAGCGTCCTGTGGATAAATTAAAAGCAAG
>PVJD01010257.1:17749-55284 GCA_004026545.1 Mormoops blainvillei
AAGGAGGTTACAACTTAGCAAAAGGTAGAAAGGTGTGTTTGGAAACAGTTTGAATTTTCTATTCTGTAAAAAATAAATTTAGGTTTTGGAAAGTATTTTTTAAGGGGAGCTTTTATGGAGACACAAGGATTAGAAGTGACTGTCTAACTTTGAATGGAATAAAACATTTGTCAAAGGGAAGTTCTGGTGGTTGTTACTAGATACAAAAAAGGGAAGAATTAAAATTAGAGAAATAGATGCTTCTAAGGGCTAATTTTTGCATATATTAGCCTGAAAAATAAAAGTGTTATAAAACATTTTCAAGTAAATCTTATTTGACACTTTGAATGTATTTTAACATAACATTTTTAAAAAATGTAATAAATCTTTATAACATAACATTTTGTTTTCATGCAAGCACTGTTTAATTCCTTTTGGATGATTGTTAATTTAATGCTAAACAAAGTAATATTTTCTGTCTTTGAGACTTGGGCAGGAACTCCTTAGTCATTAGCAAATAGCTAGGAATTGTAGAGGGTAATTACTAAATCCACTAAAGCTCTTTTTTCTTTGTTGATTACTATTTGGATAACTTTTCTTAAGTTATGTTATTTTCTTCTCTTTTCCATCCCTTTCTTGCATAAAAAGGTAGTTCTTAACACTTTTAATTTGCTTCAGCACTGAACTTCTAATGTTGTAGACTGGTATTGCAGGTACAACTCTATACCAAAAAGACTTTGGTTGTGCAAGGTGATGACTTAAATAATTTAAACTAGGACAATTAGAGTGAGACTCACAGTTGTACTTAATTTTTAGTTACTATTTTATCTTCTATCTTGTACTCATAAGGATTTTTAAAAAAATATGGAATGCTTGCCTAGATTGGAGAAGACATAGGGCTGAGAATCTTAGTGTTTCAGGCACTAATTGAGTACAGCATTCCTGAATTTTGCTTGGCCTCTGAGTGTTCCTCCTTCTTGATGTTATTTCTCCCTCATGAAAATCACTTTTATTTTTCTTATATTTTCATTTTATTGTAATTGTCAAGCCATGGTCATTGACTCCAAGAGGAATCCCCAGTATGAGGTGCAGTGAAGATGGAAACTTTACCCAGTACAAAACATCTCAATGGGGATACAGCATGGCTGTGAAACAGCTCAATAGTGATACGACACATCTGTGAGGTGGCCCTGGGCTTAGGGCCCTCTTCAACCAGGTGGTTCTGCTCTGATTTGTTCAGTTCCACTCCTCTCTGGTTGTTAGTATTTCAGTTGCAGTTGGTGAAGGGCAATCTTCTGTCTTCAGTAGAAAAGGAAAGTGCATTCTCTGAGCTTATAGACAGAAGTCCCACCCCTGATCCCTAATTGGTTCATCCTCGTGCAAATGAGGACTCCAAATCCTCCCAGTTTGATTGGTCCAAAAGGTACTGTCCTGATGGTTCAGAGTGGAGCTGCTCTGATTAGTTAGCGAAGATGTTGATGGGGATATAGCTATGCAGCTTCACTTGGACAGGGAAGCCTCAGTCCTTTTGTTTGAAACAAGATTCCAGAAACTTCTCAAGGGCTGGTTCAGATTTCAGAAACACAGTGTAGGATGGCAGTTCAGTGCTGGAGGAAGGCAGCTTAGTGAAGGCTTTTCCCTGAAGTACAGTTTGTGTGAGTGGCTCCTGTTTAGAAATGGCTTCCAGCCTCTGTTTTTGTTTTTTGGGTTGTTATTCTTTTTTTTTTTTAAGTACATTTTATTGATTATGCTATTACAGTTATCCCAATTTTTTCTTCCCTTTATCCCCCTTTTCCCTACACCACCTCTACCTTCTTGCAGGCCCCCCGACCCTTAATTCATGTCCATGGATCATACATATAAGGTCTTTGGCTTCTCCATTTCTTATACTATTCTTAACTTCCCTCTGTCTGTTGTGCCTACCACTTATGCTTCTTATTCCCTGTACCTTTTCCACCCATTCTCCCCCTCCCCCTCTCCACCGGTAACCCTCCATGTGATCCCCATTTCTGTAATTCTGTTCCTGTTCTAGTTGTTTGCTTAATTTTTGTTTTTTAGGTTCGGTTATGGATAGTTGTGAGTTTGCTGTCATTTTACTGTTCATAGTTTTGATCTTCTTTTTCTTAAGTAAGTCCCTTTAGCATTTCGTATAGTAAGGGCTTGGTGATGATGAACTCCTTTAACTTATCTGGGAAGCGCTTTATCTGCCCTTCCATCCTAAATGATAGCTTTGCTGGATAGAGAAATCTTGGGTGTAGTTCCTGTCCTTTCATGACTTTGAATGCTTCTTTCCAACCCGTTCTTGCCTGTAATATTTCTTTTGAGAAATCAACTGAAGGCCTTTTGGGAACTCCTTTGTAGGTAACTGTCTCCTTTTCTCTTGAAACTTTTAAGATCCTTTCCTTATCTTTAACCTTGGGTAACTTAATTATGATTGATCTTGGGTGTGTTTCTTCTTGGATTCAATTTCTTTGGGACTCTCTGAGCATCCTGGACTTCCTGAAAGTCTATTTCCTTAGCCAGATTGGGGAAATTTTCCTTCCTTATTTGTTTACATAAGTTTTCAATTTCTTGCTCTTCCTCTTCTCCTTCTGGCACCACTATGATTTAGAGGTTGGAACGTTAAAAGTTGTTCTGGAGGCTCCTAAGCCTCTTCTTAATTTTTTTACTTCTTGTTTCTTCATTCTGTTCTTGTTGGATGTTTATTTCTTCCTTTTGTTCCAAATTGTTGATTTGAGTCCTGGTTTCCCTCCCTTCACTCTTGGTTCCCTGTACATTTTCCTTTATTTCACTTTGTCTATCCTTCATTTCATACTTCATTTTATGAATGAACTCTATCAATTCTGTGAGCATCCTGATTACCAGTGTTTTGAACTCTGCATCTGACAGGTTGACTCTCTCCTTGTTGCTTAGTTCTTTTTCTGGAGTTTTGATCTGTTCTTTCATTTTGGCCATATTTCTTTGTCATGGCACACCTGTTACATTGTAAGAGACAGAGCCTTAGGTCTTCACCAGTGCCAGTCAACCCACTTCACTGCGTCCTGGCGCTGTATGTAGGGGAGGGGTCCGAGAGGGAACAATGTTGCTTGCTTGGCTCTCGCCCCACTTTCCATCACTTCCCTCACTTTCCACAACCAGATTGTGCCCTTTCAGGTGCTGGTTCCCAGGTGGGTTGGTTTGTGTATGTTCTAGGACCCTGTGGACCTCTCCAACAGACTCTTCTGAGAGACTGGAAGTTTCTCCTGCCCAGCAACCCCCACAGGTTTTTACAGTGAGAGGTTTCAAGTCTTTAGTTTCCCATGCTGAAACCCTGGGTTTCACCGTCTGTCTCGCTCCCCAGTTGTTCCTCCCAGCTTATCTGCTTGCACATGTGAGATCTCCCGGTCAGCCCACCCCCGCCTGGCCCACTTGGTCAGCTGCCTCCCCGCAGGTCTGCTCTGCCCCAGCTGCCTGTCTCCACCTCTCCTACCCGTCTGGATGAATGTTTCTTCTTTAATCCTTAGTTGTTGAACTTCCATGCTATTTGATTTCCTGGCAGTTCTGGTTGTTTTTTTGTTTTTCAAATTGACTATTATCTTTCCTTTGGTTGTGCGAGGAAGTGAAGCGTTTCTATCTACACCTCCATCTTGGCAAGAATTCTTGGTTGTTATTCTTGTTGTTTTTCAAATTTAAGCCCAGTTAAGATATCAGCAGCCCTTCTTAGTAAGTATCTTCTTTCTCAGGGCCTATATAGTTGAAGTGAATAAAGAGGAGAGGTGACTTCTTAGGTTAGAAAAGGTAATGGTGTAATAAAGAAATTATTCAGAAAGATTTTTATGGTTAATACACACAATAAAAGAGCTAGAGCTAGGCAGTGCTCCAGCTTAAATTATCACTTTTTTTAATATCAGAGGCACTTCAGTCTTCGCCCAAATTCCTAGGTAATGCGAATTACCCTGTATGGCTGTTACCCTTATTTACTGCCCACTGGAGATCCTTTTCCAGTAAGTCTGACGTAGGACTCAGAAATTTATATTTTTTAAAAATGGCCCAGGTTATCTTAATCAGTCCATTTTGGTTAACACTCGTCCAGTTTAATGTTTAATTATTTTGTACAGTTTCAACTGTGTGCATAGAGAGAAAGGTTTCTCTTCATTTCAGGATTGTTGCTTTATATTTTCCTTTAAAATAGGAGTTTCACAACTGTCATGAAATACTAGAGACCTTAATGTAACCACTTTTGTTGAAATTCAAATGACCAAACTTCTGAAATAGAGGAAACTCACAGAGATAAATAAGAAAAGCATGTGGAAATGAGAAGTTAGCACAGACTCAATTTTGCTCACAGTTATAGTTTGCAGATAGGTAGACATTTAAAAAAATCTATGACCTTGACCAAGAGAATATGTCTCAGCATTTCCCAAAGTATGATCTGCAAAGCATAGTTTCTGAAGGTATTAAGAATATGTTAAAAATGTGTTCTATGGTTCAATGAATTTGGGGAAAAAAGTGGAAATTAAAGAGGTATCTCTGTTGCATTGCTGTAAAAATGAATGAATGCATTTTATGAATCTTTAGCTTAATAAATGATGTGCAGAATTCTGAACTCATTGACAAAAGGACTCCGCTGTTATGCTGGTGCCCTTTTACCCTCTGCTTCCGCTCCACGTTTTCTCTTCCCGATTAGTGTTTCATTGAACAGTCTTTGGGGAAATGGCTTCTATGCTCTCTTATATCTAAGTACATAGTTTTTATTTTTAAAAGATTTTATTTATTTTGAGAGAGAGGGGAAGGGAGGGGGAAAGAGAGAGAGAGAAACATCGATGAGTGAGAGAAACATGGATCATCACCTTTTGCAACACCCCCAGCTGGGCACCTGGCCCACTACCCAGGCACGTGCCCTGGGAATCGAACTGGTGACCTTTTGCTTTGTGGGATGATGTCCAAACCCACTGAGCCACACCAGTCAGGGCTAAGTACGTGATTTTTAAAGTTCTTGTTGAATTAGAAATCTCATTATGGCTAGCACCCAGCACAGCATGCGATATATGGTAGGTGCTGAGGAAACATTCATTGAGTTGTTAAATGAATTAATGAATGAGTGAGTCCCTTCGATGGAGGCATATTAGGAATCTGATGACTTGTTCTTCCACAGAAGGCAGTAAGATAAAAGCTGTTTGGGATTCTCTGTTCACATATTCCATAAGCTTGGCCAAACGTATAATGGGGCATTTCTTTTTTGGCCACTGAATTGGGGAAGAAATGTGTTACCAGAGGCAAATTTTTTTTTCCATTAATGATCTTTTTGGGGTGAGATTTGGGATCTGAAAATTTTATAGTATGAAAAAGGAAGCTAAAATGAGAAGCATATTCAGAAAATAGTAGCTTTTGTTTTATGTCTTGTTAAAATATTGGTTTCAGTATGTATCTACTGTACTATTATACTTATAGGTGGTGTTAAATGTCAGGATTATTTTTGATAGACTATTAGCAGTGATTACCCTCATTTATCTTAATGCAGACAACAAAAGGGAATGCTCTGACAGGGCATTCAAGTGGTTCACAGGCATATCTGTGTCTAACTAGATATAATTATAATGCATATGGGAAGTAAAGATTAAGCAATGCTTTTAGTAGCTTCCTCAGAAAGGTTGGTTAAGATGTGGTTTGTGGCAAGGAAGAAACGAGGAAATTCTATTTTCTTAGTCAGTGCTCTTAAAAATGCACAAATTAGCCAGTGTGTGTTTAATGTATTTTTCTTAAATTTTAATGCTATTAGCCCACTGCGTTGAATGGAAGAAAGTATGGAGTAGTGTAGCATGGATATTAAGGGCAGACAAAACTGAGCTTAAATTTTTGTTTCAGCAATGTGCGATAGTGTTATGTGACCCTGGACAAGTTTTTTCCACTATAAATCATGATGATATTATAACTACTACCTTATGGGAGATTGTACGCAAGCTGTGCTAAGGCAGTAACTGGTGCTTGGCAAGTACTCATTAAATAGTAGCAAATGATGATGTTCATAATTCAGTGACAGCTGTACTAATCTTAAAAAACTGCCTTCCTTGGCTTGTGTAACTGTTGGTAATGGTGGTTACAAAATCATATGAATAAAGTTTTTTGAATATGATATATATATATATATTTTTTTTTGGTGGGTGCCACTGATATTGACATACTCCCAAAGTGTGGCAATGTGGCTAACCATTTTGGAAGCAATATATTAGAAAGGGTGTTAATGAGATATATTTCCAGCACTGTATTCTTCTTATGAGATAGAAAGTAAATTTATTTGGTGTAGCTCAGGATTAATTGAATCCTCTCAAAATGTCATATTGAAATATTGCCTTTTAAATAGCCAACTTGCTTCTTTTTAAAATATCTTTTTTCTAATTTAAAATTTCAAATATGTCCCTTGCAAGACGTTCAGAAGATAGAAAACACAAAAATGGAATAAAAGGAAAAAGTGGAAGAATAAAGGAAATAAAAATTTCTTGTAATATATTCCAGTTATGCACTGTTAATATTGTTCAGCCTTTTAAATGTGTATATACATTCATAGTCACACATAATTACACACACTCACATTACACAGTCATTAACACACTCTCATGCATAGACTCAAAACTGCACACTCTTACTGACCTTCATACATAGTCATCTTTACATGCACATTCAAATGCACATTTTAAAGAGGGAAGATTTTGAACTTATGGATATCTACTTTCTTTTTTTACTTAGAATGTATATCAGACATTGTTATATGTGAAAAAAGAGATACAGAATATTTATACTCTTACAGTATTTCATTTTATAGATAATCTATTCATTTAGTCAACTCTGCTGTGTTTTTATTGATATTATTTTTTTCTGTCCAGAGAAGTTCTCTTGTTCACTGTAGACAATTTAGATAATACTAAGAAATGGAAAAATAAACAGGCCAATTTATTATTATTAATCTTTTCTCAAGGAGAACAACTTTAGAATTGTTTTAATCTTTTTACTATTCCTTTATTTTACAGAGTTACTATAATATTTTGCATAGTTTGCAACCTGTGATTATTCTTACTTTTGCATAGCTTTCCATTTTATATTTTAACCATTTTCATAGAGTTAAATGTTACATTTAAAAATGTTTTGTATTATAAATTACCTTACTTTATGTTAAAGATTTTACTATATTTTAGTAATTATACAGTATTTAACATTTTGGAATTGGCTATTTTATTCAGAATATTTTTTGAAGCCTCATCAGTGTTCTGTTTATCAATTGTTCATTTCTTTTTATTGCTAATTAGTAGGTATTCTATGGTTCGAATGTACCACAGTTTGTTTAACCATTCAGCTGTTAAAGGACCTCTGGGTCATTCCAGGGTTTTGTTTTGGGGTTTTTTTTTTGCCAGTTAATAATAAAGATATGAACATTTGTGTACAGATTTTTGTGTGCACACAATTTCATTTCTCTGGGATAGACTTGCAGGAGTAAAACTGCTGGGTCACATGATAGTTCCATGTTTAGGTTTTTGAGAAACTGTTAAACTGTTTTTTGGAGTGACTGTACCATTTAAAAGTTCCCATCAGCAATGAATGAATGATCCAATTTATCTGTGTACTTGTCAGAATTTGGAGTTCTCATTTTTTTTTATAGCTATTAAGATGGGCTGCATTGAAATCTTATTGTGATTTTAATTTTCATTTCACTAATGGCTAATGGTGTTGATCACCTTGGCTCATGCTATGTGCCATCTGTTTAACCTCTTTGGGGTGATATTTATTCAGGTTTTTTGCACATTTTCTCACTGGATTATTTAGTTTTTGCTGTTGAGTTTTGAGAGTTACTCATGTATTCTAAGTAATACATCATTTTTCCAAGTGTGGGATTTTTAATTTATTTATTTGTTTTTTATTAAAGCATAGTTGATGTGTACAGCATTATATTAGTTTCAAGTGTACAATGTAGTGATTCTACATTTATTTACCTTTGGATGTGATCACTATGCTATGTCTAGTAATCACCTGTCACAGGACAAAGTTTTTATGATATTATTGACTATGTTCTCTGTGCTGTACATTATATCTTAGTAACTTACTATTTTATAACTAGAAGTTTGTACCTCTTATTCCCCTTTATCTTTTTCATCTGTCCCCTCACCCCTCACTCCTCTGGCAACTATCAGTTTGTTCTCTCTATCTATGAGTCTGTTTCTATTTTGTTTTTTGGTTTTTTTTAATTCCACAATCATAAGGTATTTATCTTTTTCTGACTTGTTTCACTTAACATTATACCATCTAGGTTCAGCCATGTCACAAGTGGCAAGATTTCATAATTTTTTATTGCTGAATAACATTCTAATATTCTTGGTGTGCACACGCATGTGTGTGTATGAGACACATCTTCATTCAGTCATTCATGAATGGACACCTAGGTTTATCTTGGCTATTGTAAGTAATGCTTTAATGAATATAGAGGTAAACATATAATTTCAAGTGAGTGTGTTTGTAGTCTTTGGATAAATACCCGGAAGTGGAATTTCTAGGTTGTATGGTAGTTCTGTTTTTAATTTATACTTAATATAATATATATTTTATATTTTTTATATAGTAATCCCTTGCGTGTCATTTGCAAATATCTTCTCCCATATAGTGGGCTGTCTTTTTGTTTTGTTGATCATATCCTTTGCTATAAAAAAGCTTTTTAGTTTGCTGTAGTCCTGCTTATTTATTTTTGCTTTTGTTGCCCTTGACTGGGGAGATATTAAAATATTATTGCTAAGACTGATGTAAAGAGTTTACTGCCTACGTTTTCTTCTAAGTTTTATAGTTTTTCTGTCACAAATCAACCTTTTGGGGTTTTCCTTGTATACGACTACTGGGTTTCCCTTGCTGCCCTCAAGATAGTCTCTTTATCTTAAACTTTTGTCATTTTAATTACACTATGTCTTGATGTGGGTCTCTTTGGATTCATCATGTTTGGAACTCCCTGTGCTTCATGGACCTGGATACATTTTTACTTCTCAGGTGAGGAAAGCTTTTTGCCATAATTTCTTCAAGTAAGATTTTTTGCCTCCTTTTCTCTCTTCTCATGTTGGGATTCCTATAATGTGAATGTTAGTGTGTTTGACATTGTACCATAGGTCTATTAAAGGATTTTTTTTTTTTTTCAGGGAGAGAAAGGAAAGGGAAGGGGAGAGAGAGAGAGAGAGAGAGAGGGAGAGAGGGAGGGAGGGAGGGATTGACATCAACTTGTTGTTCCACTTATTTATGCATTCATTGTTTGACCCTTGTATGTGCCTGACCTAGAATCAAACCTGCAACCTTGGCCTGTCAGGACAATGTTCTAACCAACTGAGCTACCCAGCCAAGGCCACTATCCTCATTTTTATAAATTCTTTTTCCCTTTTGATGTTTTAATTGGGTGATTTCCACTATTCCATCTTCCAGGTTGCTGTTCTGTTCTATGTTATCTAATAATTTGCTATCAATTCCTTCTAGTATATTTTTCATTTTGGTTACTGTATTCTTTAGGTCTGCTTGGCTTTTGTTGTATTTTCTAACTCTTTCTTAAAGTTCTTACTGAGTTTCTCTATTCTTCTCCCAAGTTCGGTGAGCATTCTTAAGAGCATTACTTTGAATTCTTTATCAGGCAGATTATTCATTTTTATTTCATTAGTGCTTTTTTTCTTGTTCTTTCTTTGGAATGTATTTATTTGTCTTTTTATTTTGTTTGACTTTCTGTGTTTGTTTCTAGGAATTAGACAAAATAGCTATCTTTCCCAACCTTGAGGGAGGCATCTTGTACAGGAATGACTTCTGCGTAAGACTGCTTGTGCCTAATGCTGGCTGGTGCATGCTTGGGGAGCCCTGGAGAGCTAGCTGGCTAGCCAGTGTTGGCTGAGGTGGCCTAGGACATTGGGTAGGGGGAGTTAAAAAGTCTGGTTTATATTAGCTACTCTGTAAATGTTTACTGAATTGAATTAATACCCATGGCTTTTTGCTATAAAATCTAATTTCATCTTGTGTTCTTACATTCTAATTTTGTTTTTCACAAGTTCAAAAAGATCTATGGGATATGCATTATACTTGATAGTCTTCATTTGCCTGTGCAGATCCTAAGGAGAAAGAAACTAAGTGGCTATGCTAAATTTTAGAGGCAAATTTGGCCTAATTACCCAAACAAGTTACAGAGATTGAATTAACATAGTGGAAAAATTCCAAGTCTCTTGGGCAGAAACCCCATCTGAATCAATATGGTGGGGTTTCACAACTCTTTAACCAATTCCAGACCTAAGTGAGTTTATTATTCTTATGGAGGATAAATCGCTTTGAAGAACTTTATAACATAGCCAGGAGAATATAATATTTCTCTTCCTCTAAATCCATCCTGACACCTTTTATCCTGAGTGTCGAGGAGAAAGAGTAGCATTTGGACTCACTGGAAGTGATTCGATAATTTGAGCTGAACTGATCTCTAGAGTTCTAGAATACTTAAGTTCCAGTAATAAAGGTAACCCAAGACTACTCTGTCTCACATTGGGTCTACCCTATAGTTATTTTCCAAGTCTTAGGGCATAGAAAGGGTATATATGTACTAGCTGGCAGAATCCCCCCATTGGTTGTCTGACTTGTGGATTAAGAAACATAATTGTAAAAAAAGCTAAGGAGAAGTCCCTATATGAGATAGCAAACTAGAAACAATAATGTTTCCTTAAGGGAATTATGGAGCTTAGTGATACTGTCAAAGATTTGAAAGATATAGAGGTGGTGATTCCTACAGTGTTCTCTTTTTTATGTATTTGGTGCAAATGTAAGATAAAGTCATAAAAAATACGGTCATGGTAAACATAATCTGGTGGTGATACTAATTACAGCTTTGGTTTCACATTTGGTACCTCTTTTGGAACAAGTCAGCACAGATCCTGACACCTAAGATACAGTTGTGGATGTAGCAACTGTTTTCTTTTCCTTTCTCAGGGACAAAGACAGTCTAGATGGTTTGTTTTTCTGTGGAGGAACAAGAGTACATCATCACTATCTTATTACAGAATTATGCACATACTCTTTTTCTTTGTCACAATATGACCTGGAGCAGTGGCTCTCAACTGGGTCTGATTTTTCAGTTCTAGACACATTTTCAATTGTTATGATTGGGTTGGAGAGTACCACTGTCATGTAGTTGGTAGAGATCAGAGACACTGGTAAAAATCCTACAAGGCACAGGACAGCCCCACACAAAAAGAATTAATCTGGCCTCAAATGCCAATAGTGCCAAGGTTGTGAAGCTGGTCTGGACGTACCATGATTACCTTCCTATTCACAAAACTTAATGTTGGACTCTATAGTGATGGTATTAAGCTAATTTGACATGGTGAGTTGAAGTATTTTAGGTGCCTTAGTAAAGCATAAGCATGCCAGAGAATGCATATGCATTCTGGAACTGGCCAGGCAGAAGCTTGGAAAAAACAAAAATGAAACTCGTTTACAACATGTCAGAAGTTCCAGCTAAGAGGTGTATAGTATGCCTCTGGGCATGAGTGCAGAATGTAAAACTAGTTGTGCTAGTTGTTAATGCTCACTTGAAGGTATTCTTTGTGGGAATGGCTTTTAATCAGGAAGAAGAGATGATATGTCCAGTCAATATCAATCAGCGTTTTTCCCTGGCCACTGTGGGGCTTATGGAATTGTCCCATGTTAAAAAGTAGCCATATAGCATAAAAGGAAGCTAAGCCAAAGCTCCAAAACATGTCCTTTCCCTCTGTGGAGCTGTCCTAATTACATCCAATGCAGATTCACTGCCTGATTTACCAACCTGCGGGGGCCAGTTCTGAGAGCTCCTGGTATTGCAGCATTCGCCGGGGCAACCGTTAAACCTAGGGCAAACAAAATATATCTATCCTGGTTGCAGTTTGCCCTCCTGAGATAAAAGCATCTAGATATTAATTTGTTTCCACTGCCTACAACGCTTCTATCTACAGTCAGAATTGTTTGACTTACAAAATGCCTTATTATTATGATACCCTATACAACATCAGGTCTGATCAAGAAACTCACCTGCAGTAAAAAAATGTATAGTAACAAACTCCTACTCATGAAATTGACTTGTTTGTCTTACTAGGTAACCCAACACTTAGAAGCCTCTGACTTGCTAGAATGGTGTGTGTTACAACCTGAAGAATAAGATTTCCTTCCCTATAGACCATGGTATGTGTGTTAAATGGGGCAGAAATCACCTTTGTGTTGCTGGTTCCCCGTAGCCAGAATGCATAGGAAAGGGAACTAGGGAGTGGCCATGGACTGGTGCCCCTTGCTACTGTACCTAAAAAATCTGCTTGGAAGTTTTGCTCCCTGCCTTGGTCTTGTTTAGTCCTAGCCCCTCAGGATGAATGCTTCCATCAGACAACACAGCCCTATTCCCTTAGAATTAAAGATGAGATTGTTCCCTAATCGTTTTTTATCTGTTCATGCCAAATTATCAATATGAAGAGAAGGTGGTCACTGAACTAGTAGAAGTAAGAGATCCTAGTTAACAAGAGTAAATTGGGTGGTTTCTATACAATGACAAAGAAGATGTATTTTGGCTGAGGGAATTCATTTGGGTGCCTCTTAACACCCCTACACCCAGCAGTACTTGTTAAAAGGAAAACTGCACTAAAACAATGATAGGACGGCTGAAGACTTGTAAAGACAGTGTAAAATCCCAGACCAACTGGGGTGCAGGCAGGAGTAAAGAAAACATGACTTGCAGGATAGGAAAATAAGCAAAGACTGTCAGCTCAGGCTTTCTGAACAGCTATAGGAAGAGGAACTATAGAGCTTGTTAATTGTCCAACTGCCCTTGTTTTGCGCTACCACTTATATGGAACCCACTGGTGGTGGCTAACATTTCAGTATTGGTTTCAAGTGGGATTCAATAACTGCATTCACGTTACCCCAGGGTGATATTTTGCTATTAGGTTTTTGTGAATTCCTTGTGCTGGAGATACCTTTTTTCATCTGGACAGAGATAAAAGTGGGCGCTAAGATACCAAAGGAAAAATTGGACAGTGCTGGATAGTCCCTCTCCCTCTAGATCTGTCGTTTGCTATTTATCACCTTGTTTTATCATCCCACAGAAGCCCCGTGGCCCCAGCACGTTTGTCCCCTCGTTTTTAGCTGGGTTCAGCCCAAGGGAGTTTGCATGTTGGGAAGAGGATGTAGTGCTTATTTCCCTCAATTGCTCCCCACCAGCCATGTTGCAAAAGTTGCTGTGTGCCCCCACCTAAGGCCACATTGCTCAGTGGTGCCACCTACCGCTACAGGACTTGCAAGGTTTTGGTAGTAGCCCTCACTGTTCTCTTAACTCTGCCTTTGTTAAAAAAAGAAAAAAAAAACATCTGCCCCATAAAACAATCTATATTCATTTAAAAATGTTCAATTTGCTTCAGTTATTTCTTTTGTTTGTATCCTGCTGCAGCTTTGACTGACACATAAAAATATCATACACATATTTTAACTTTTGCCTTTTAAAAATATTTAAAGTTCCTTCTCCAAATGACTGTTGTTTTGAAATGAAGTTGTACTAATACTTTTATAACAAGTTGGGAAACTCTTCTTTTCTATATTGAAATAGTTTAACATGCAAGGATTGATTGTTTCTGATTGATTTTTAATATAAATTCTCTAGAAAAATCATTTCAGATAGGTTGATTTAGAAATAAAGTTTGACTCTCACTTTAATTTATTCCAGAACCATAGCTTCATTCAAATTTTATATCATTTATGGTCAATATTTTTATTTTAAGAGATTTTTAATTTTTTTGGTATAAGATTATGTGTAGCATTTTCTAATGCTTTAAATTTTTTTATGTATTTGTGATTATTCCTGTCTCATATATGGTACTAAATTCTGTTTTTCCTAAATTTTAGTGGGTTAATTAGGTCACAAGTTTACATTTTTGAGAAGGATATTGACTGTTAGATCTTATGTTAAAAGTTTCTATTGTATCTCGAGAGTCAGAAACCCTTATGGAAATGTTTTGAATTCATATCCCACATTATTTAAGTAACCAATTTATTTTACTTTATGTCACTATTAACCGTGAGATGAACCTGTTAAATGTTTAGGCTCTTAAATCTTAGAGATACTGTAGAAGTTAATCTAATCCCAACTTTACTCATCTGTAAAAAGAGGAAACTAATCATATCTCCTTCATAAGATATTTCTGGGGATTACAGAAGATAATTCATAGCAGTGAAGGACTTTGCATAAGATAAGCACTCCATAAACATTACCGTTCTTATTGTTATTACCAGACATGAGGATGAGAGATAAACATAATAAGCAAGAACCTACATGCAATTAAAACTTCAGGACTTATAGTCACTGCGATAGGAATTTCCTCTGGGAAATTCAGGGGAGAACTTTTATAGGAAGTGAAATTTGAGCTGGGCTTGAATGGTGGGTACAATTTCAGTATGATTAGCATGTGGTGCAGTCGTTATAGGCAAGGAATATAATATTGAAGGATTTTTATGTTTTAAACTTGATTAGAAATCATGTTATAAACAGATATTGGAAAATCAGAGAAGTTGGTTTTGTGAGAAACAGGGTGAATTTGTTTTAGAGGTAGGAATTTGGCATTAGAAAATGTAACTCTAGATCCTAAGAGATATTATAAATTCAGCATTGAGATTTGGAGTCATCTTTACAGTTTCTACGTCCATGATAGTGAATGTTTATTTTAAGGGAGAGAGCTAGTAAGAGAGAAGGTGAAAGGCAAAGTCTTAAATCTTGACAGCAGAAATCATTGTGATCATTGATAACCCTCTAAGATTTAAGTCTTTCTGTACATGAGTTAAATTAAAAAAAAATTGTATTACCTAGAATTGTTTTGTTTTATTTGACACCTTTGTGGTACCTCAAACCAGTATTTTGCAAAATTGTAGAGCATTCATTCTGTGAAATCATAGATTATTAATGGAGAAAAAATTGACAAATATATGATGGATAATGTATAAAACTTTCTCATATTACATGCGAATGTATGCATATTACTGAGAGGAGAGGTACAATTATAGAGTACAGTGTTTTCCAAACTAATTTGACCATCAAACCTGTTACAGAGCTGAAAGAGTTTTTGCACCCAGTGCTAGAGAGCTGAACACTAGACACTAAGAATTGCAGTGGAGAAATATTGGCTATTTTATTATGAATGACACCATCAGGCTGTCATCAGGTTCTTCAGGCTGAAGAACCTGAACTCCCCAATGGCATTTAATGACACCATCAGGCTGCCATCAGGTTCTTCAGGCTGAAGAACCTGAACTCCCCAATGGCATTTAAGTCACAGATTATCTCGGGTCGGTGTGTTGGGAGCTGATTCGTGGGAGGTGAGGTAGGGGGGATGAATCATTTCTTCAGGTCTTGTGGGCAGCTCTGAGGTCTCTTTTGGTGTTCCTCTATTCAGTCTCACGGGAGGGTTGCTAGAGGTATCTCGCCTTAGGGCTCAGGAGCTGAAATATAATTTAGGTCAAGATGTTATTTTTAGTCTGCCAGAGGTGGAGGGCGAGGGAGAGGAAGATGTGATATCAAGAGCTAGGAATTAAATAAAGTCATGAGGATCCCTCTGTTTCGAACCCTTTTGTTCATGGAGCCCCTTCAGAAGCCTGGGGTTCCATAAAGTAAACATGGGGAAATCTTGTTTTATACTTCCTCAAAGGATGGTTCAGCTTATGAAACTGTAGCTCAGAGCTCATGGAGAATACCTCGGGGGATCAGAAGAATAGGAATCAGATTATTGGGTGATGTTGCACAGTGTGACTTTGGGCTTCAGTTTCTCCATTTATAAAATGTTTGCAGAAAGTTGTAAAGATTAGGTTAGGGAATGTATTACTATGTGAAAACTTTGGGTATTGAGAAGCACCATGACACTAGCAATATTTATTTAGATAGTTTTTTTCCTCCCAAACAATACAGTGTGAGTAAAATAGGATATATTTCATTGTAGTTAAATGTTAATGGGTTATTTGTCAGAGGTGCTATTCATATTTGTAGCTTCAGTGTTTTTCCTTTGTATATTCATAATTTGATCATTGACTTTTTTGGAATTTCTTATCCTATTCTTACATTACTTAACACTCAATAGTCTCTGTCCGCCTGTGTATTCTGAAGTTATTTGCAAGTGCTTATGACACTTGATAATACAGTCTGCTGCTCTCTAAAAAAAAATACATTATTCTCAGTAGTTCTGTGCAATTCAGTGTCTTTTCAAAGTCCAGTCTAAGCTCTGTCTTGGTTATGACTTTTCATGTCATGTTTTACTGACACCCAATTATGTGGATTGAAGTATATGAATTTTTATGCATGTTTTTAAATTTTATTGACTTTTCTTAAATTATATCTTTGAGTATTTTATTCCATGACAGTTTTTCCCCTCCTCAGTGTTTTCCTCACTGTTCAAAGAAGTCTTTCTTCATCTTTTAAATCCAGTGACTTTACAAGGGAATGTCTTACTGTGGAAAGTCCTGAAATGAAATTTTCTGGGTTGCACTGTGCCCTTTCAAAATGTACATGGGTCTTCATTTACTTCAGGAAAGTTTCCTAAGTTTTACCTTTTAATACATATATTTTAAATATTTTGATTGATTATACATAGGTTTGATTTTTGTTTGGGTCTCATTTATATAATTTTCTCTGAAATCTTTTAAGCCTTAGTTTTTGTTCATATTTCTCAAGCTTCTTTTTGTCCTTATAATTCTCAGTCTCTTTTCTCTCTTTTGTCCATGCCAGTGTCATTTATTTCTATAGTAGTTTTCATTTCATTTCACTACATGTCTTTCCTGACTTCTTTCAGCCTGTTTTTTTCCTTCTCTAATCTCACCACATTTATGATCTTATTAAATCTCTGTTTTCAGCTTTTGATTTTAAGAAACAATTGCGTTTATTACTGTTTTGAAGGTATGGCAATATGATAATTTTTAAGTGTCTATCATGGTGACATTTTTCTGGAGTCTATTCTGACATATTTGCTTTACCTTTTTAATTTTAAAGGTCTCATGGGATTGGATTGAGCACAACCAGATAATCCTTCTGACTTGTTAAAAGTCAACTGACTAATAACCTTAAATTACTCTGCAGATCCCCTTTTGCCACTGTAACATAATCAAAGGTGTGATGTTGTTGTATTCACAGTCTTAGGAATTAAGATGGGGAATTTTGGGGGACCGTCTTGGAGTTCTGCGAAAAATAATAGTCATGCAGGAGAGGGACGGGGGCCCTGTTCCGGACCAGCAGGGGTTCTCTCTGTTAAGGTGGACGTTCCTCATGAGTAAAGCCTTTACTTCCACTCACCAGCCGACCCCCCCGCCCCCTCAAATAAAGATTTCTGCTAAAATTTAATCTTTCTTTGGCACCTTGACAGTGCCAAACTGTTCGCTAATCTGCCCCACTTTGCTGGCTTCTCTGTGATACTAGGTAGGCCATAATCTTCATATAAAATGCTAATGTTTATTTTTGAGTGTATTAGTTTGCTTTTCCTACTATACATTGCTTTTTTCCATCCCTCACATCATCTAACTTGTGCAGATAAAGCTTACTGATTTTTTGTATGTTAATTTTATATTTTACTACTTTAGTGAATTTTTTTATTGTTTTTAGTAGTTTTTCCATGAACTTTTCTGTGTTCCAGAAAGACAATTATAACATCTGCACATTGAGATAGCCTTACTTCTTATTTCAATTCATAGGCCTCCAGTTCTTTTCTCTTTCCAAGAAAAGTTGCAGAGATTCGTAATTCCAAATTTCCTTGTGTTACTACTATTTTAGCAGTATGTAAGTATACATGTGCATATATGAGGATATATAAATACTTATATATTTGATCATTTTAAGTAAATATCTATTTCTATTTATGTTGATAATATGATTTGGTGTTGACATTTATCAAATGTCTAAAAATCTATGAAAGTGATCATTTGATTTTCTATTTAGATCTAATATATTAAATTTTCTTAGATATAAAAAATGTGCTTTTTAAAAAAAGTCCTACTGTATTTTTAATATGTTGCTGGATTTTGTTATTAATATTTTATTTATGATCTTTAGCATTGATATTCAGAAAAAATTTTGTTTATGATTTTCTTTTGATGTTAATCTCATTTGCCTGCTGGTATCAATTTTTACTCCATTTATAAAAAATATTTTGGTAATATTTAACCCTTTTTTATGTTCTAGAATAGTTTTTTAGAACAATTTTAGATTCACAGAAAAATTGCAAAGATAGTATATAGTTTCCGTTTCCCCCTATTATTAACATCTTACTTTGTAGGCTACATTTGTTATGATTAGTGAATTAATATTGACATATCACCTGCTAATGTTTGTACTTATTAACTGGTCTTTCTGTCTACTTTACTCAGATTTCCTTAATTTTTATTTAATGTTCTTTTCCTGTTCCAGGATCTGATCCAAGATACTGTATCACGTTTACTTTTCACACTCACTTGGCTCCTCTTGGCAATGATGATTTCTCTTTCTTTTTTTTTCCTCCCTTCCCTCCTGTCCCTCCCGTTCTCTTCCCTTCCTTTCCCTTCCCTTTTTATTTGGATGACCTTGGTAGTTTCGAGGGGCACTTGGTCAGATGTTTTATAGAATGTCCTTCAACTGAGATTTGTCTGTGTTTTTCCGGTGATTAGACTGGTGTTATGAGTTTTTTGAGGGAGGACCACATGAGTCATTTTCATCATATCATATCAAGGGCTTATGCTATCAACATCATTTATCACTCTTGATGATGACCTCGATCACCTGGCTGAGGTAGTGTTTTCCAGGTTAATCCACTATGAAGTTATTTTTTTGTTTGTTTGTTTTCACTTTCCATACTCTACTACTCTTTGGAAGAAAGTCACTGTGTGCACCCACACTTTAAAAGTGAGGTGTTACGGTTTACTCTTTGAGGATGGAATATCTATATAAATTACTTGAAATTGTTCTGAACTAGAGATTTGTTTCCTTCTTCCTCATTTATTTAGTTATTTTTCAGTGTGGATGGATATTTTATGTATAATACTTTGGGTTATAATCCAGTGCTACTTTATTTTGTTGCTCAAATTATTCCAGCTTTGGCCACCAGAGTGCTTTCAGCTGGCTCATTTTTCTTTGACAGACCTCCATCATTGTGGGGTTTTATTTATTATTATTATTAATTATTATTATTTTAGAGAGAAAAAGGAAGGGTGGGGAGAAAGAGAGACAATTATTGTTTTACTTATTTATCATTCATTGGTTGATTCTTCTATGTGCCCTGACCAGGGATCAAATCTGAAACCTTGACCTAGCCAGGTGACACTATAACCAACTGAGCTACCTGGCCAGGGCCCATTGTGGGGTTCTCTTTGTTTGTTTTGAGCACATTTTTACTTGCTGGCACTATGAGATAATTCAGGCTCATCCTGTATATTTCTTGCCCCAGTCCTAGAATCCACCATTTCTCCAAGAGGGCCTTTAATTACAGAATGGGAAATAACTTTATCATCTAGAATAGAGTGATTATGTACAGTTTCTTTTGTCTGCAGTCTTGCAGACTCCACTCATTTCCAAAGTGACCTAGGTCGGCACCCTTACCTCCACCCCCTGTAGTGAGGTGGCTTCATGCATTTATGTTACAGTTAGATACTTCTGTCACATTCTGCAATTAATCCTGGAAATTTTTGACCTCGTAATGATTTTTAAAAATTTGTGTACATTAAATGTTCCTTTGTACTATAAAGTTCAATGAGTTTAGACAAATGCAAAGTGTTATACAGCCACAATTAAACTATCATATACAATGGTTTTATGACCCCAACAAATCCTTCGTGTTGCATTTATTTAACCCTCATTCCCTCTTCCTGAGCCCTTGGCAACCACTAATCTATTTACCATCGCTATGGTAAATAGTGCCTTTCCAGATTGTTTTATACTTAGAATCATAAAATATGATTCCTACCAAGCAGACACAAACCTTCATCACCTACTCTGACAACCAGCCGTGCGTGCTCATTCAGGTTTATGAAGGTGAGTGTGCCACGTCCAAGAATAACAACCTGCTTGGCAAGTTTGAACTCACAATCATACCTCCTGCACCTCGTGGTGTTCTCAGATTGAAGTCACTTTTGATATCGATGCCAATGGTACCCTTAATATCTCCACTGTGGATAAGAGTACAGGAAAAGAGAATAAGATTTTACCATCACTAACGACAAGGGTCACCTGAGCAAGGAAGACACTGAGTGTATGGTCCAGGAAGCTGAGAAGTACAAAGTTGAAGATAAGAAGCAGTGGGACAAGGTGTCTTCCAAAAACTCACTTGAATCCCATGCATTCAACATGAAAGCAACTGTTGAAGATGAAAACCTTCAAGGCAAGATCAATGACAAGGACAAACAGGAGATTCTTGACAAGTGCAATGAAGTCATCAACTGGCTTGATGAGAATCAGATTGCAGAAAAGGAAGAACTTGAACATCAGCAGAAAGAACTGGAAAAAGCCTGCAACCCAGCCATCACTAAGCCACACCAGAGTGCAGGAGGTGTGCCAGGAGGAATGCCTGGGGGCTTCCCTGGTGGTGGAACCCCATCACCTGGGGCACCTCCTTGGGCCCACCATTGAAGAGGTTGATTCTGCCAATCTTGAGCATAGATTTAGCATTGTTCCACACAAAATATTGAAGGACCCAAATTTGTAGCAAATTCCACGGCAGTTTTAAAAGTTGAGCTGCTGTATAAAAAGACTGAGCACTCTTGATATTTGAATATAAACTATGTGCACAGGGAAAGGAAATAATGCATTTTATAAGCACCATATTGTAAAGTGGAAAATGTGATGTCTTAAGTAAAACTATTTAAAATTGACACCATAAAAAAATGCATATCCAATTTTCAGATTGGATTCTTTTACTTAGCAATATGCATTTAATATGCGTCCATGCCTTTCTGTCTTGATATGTCATTTCTTTGTGGCAAGTCTAAGAAAATAAATAGAAGAAAATTATTTAGAAATAATACAGAGTAATATATTAGACATAATAGTTTTTTTTAAGTAACCCTGGCTGGGTAGTTCAGTGGGTTAGAATGTTGTCTGGAAATGCCAGGTTTGTGGGTTCAATATCTGGGTTGGTCACATACAATAATCAACCAATGAATGCATAAATATGTGGGACAACAAATTAGTGTTTCTCTTGCTGTGTGTCCATTCCTCTCTCAAAAATCAGTAAAGATCTTAGGCCTTGTTTATTTGGGAAAATGATAAAATAAAGTGTTAACTGTTACAGAACCTTTCACGCAATACTGAAAAATGGGTTAGCACTAGACTGAGGTGTTGATACCCTCAAAGCTTAGGCAGCTGAAGTAATTACAAGAGATTTGTGCTGGAGGCTGCAAAAATCAGTGACACAACACTGAGCACTCAGGAAGAAACCCACACATAAGAAATGTTATAAGAGGTGTGCTGTTTGGTTAATCCAACAGAATGCTGCGTCCTTGTCTCTTCCCAGTAAAATATATTACATATGAATTAAAAAGAAAGTAATAAAAATGCTAGGATAAAATCACTGCGAATTTGTATGTAATCTTGGAGTAGGGAAGACTTTTATATGTCAGAACCTATGAAGTAAATTTGAAAAGTTGTGTCACAGAAAATATGCAAGTGGCCAATAAACATGAAAAAATTCTTAATGTCGTTGATAATATTTAAAAATAAAATGTTTAAATTATGTTCATATATTTTTAACCAATGAGATAGGTTAAATTTAAATTTGTTTTATTATGTACATGATTACTGCATTGGTGGTGAGATTAAATATTTGTATAACTTTTTGATAAGGCAATTTGACTACATCATTATATACATATTTATACACTTAACCTAGCATTTTCACTTTTTGGAAACTGTCCTATAGATAGACTTATACAAATATGCCAAGATAAATTTTAAATATATTCATCATAACATTGTTTATAACGACCTAAACATGTGTATAATATAATATTCATAATGTTATTAATTATTAAATATAGATTGTGGACTAGGTAAATAAATCAGAGGGCACTTATGTTGTGGATTAATATAACAGTGCCAACAAACAGTTTTAAATACAGCTTTAACTTCCAACATCGAAGATGTTCAGGACATAATAACTGAAAACCAGAACTTGTTAAATATGAGAATCATATATTTAGTATGATCATATTTGTGGAAAAATGTAAATGGATGTAAACCATGAATGTGTGAGAAGAATGTCTGAAAAACAATGAAAGGAACTGTTAACGGGTTCATTACCTCCATTTAAGTTACACGGGTGGGGGAGCACAAAGTGGGGTGAGCAGGGGAAAGGGACGGTTACGTTTTTCTCTAATATTCTTCTGTGCTACTTAAAGTTTATTTTAAAAAGTGTGTTGGATTGTCATGGATTATTCCCTCTGGGAAAAAACAACAAGCACACAACAAAACCAGAGAGAATACTCGTATAGGGAAAAATGTCTATCAGAGTACTTCAAAAGGATATTTACCTATTATAAGAAAGGCAATTTACCTATTGTAAACAATAAATAGAAAAAAATAACAAACCAAGAAATACAGGTGTGTTAAGTCTTGCTATGTATCAAATAATGAGGTTGTTGGTCTAATCTACTATCTCTAAGAAACTGAATGTTGAAACCAGGAATTACAATTCAAATGTCTGTCATGACCAGGAAGGTAATACAAATAACTCAGACGGTTATAAACACAGATTATCTGCCAAAATATTCATCAGTTCCTTACAACATTTATTTTAAGCTATACTTTAAATTTAAAATTAAAGAATACATATTTTATGTACAAAATTTGTATCAAAATTTGATGGGTATGCATTCCAGTTAAAGAATCTGAAGGATTGGTGCTTTGGGTGCCTTACTCATTCCAACAATCAGGAAATAATGTCTTGATCTGATAGTAAGGAAATGAAAATAGAATTAGCTGAGGTCATTGTTAAAATGCAAATTCCTGATACTACACCAGATTCAAAGGGAAGGGGTGGAATATATTTTTAACTAGCATTTTTGTTCATTAACATTATCAGGTGAGTGTAGGAAATATGGATTTACCCAGAGTTTGTGATTTTAAAGAAGATTTAAGTAGAATTTTTAAAAGAACAATATTTCCTTTGATGATATTGAAGAGAATATCCTACAGACCCATAGATTTTTTTCAAAATGTAAAGGTAATAAAATAGTGTAAGCTGTAAAATAGAACTAGATGTAATTCCAAATATTATTGCTTTGTGGTGAATATTAAGAATAACTATTTTGACCAAAATAATTTATTACCCTAGTACACTTTTCAAATGTGTCGAGGATGTTCATTCATAAATTCAGTATGGTTGGTCATACTGAATTTATGACTTGGCACCACTTGCTTCAATTGTGCTTATATTAACGGACCTGAAAATTTGTTAATTTTGATTCTTAAAGTATTGTTTCTCAGTTTTGTTCTATATTTTCTAAATTTCAACATGGTAATATTTCATAATTTTTTTAGTAACATGTATTTTAAAAATAGCTAAAATGATCAAAGTGAAGTGATTGGAAGAAGTAAAGAAGGTTATGTTAGGCGGGTATAATTTGTAAAGATAAATATTTAAATTATTAACTGAATTTCTTTATACTCACAATTTTGTTTTCCTAAAGATACTTGCTTGATAACAAGGAATAGAACCAGCTGTACCTCTTCGAGTTCTTCACTTTCCCACTACGTGTATGTCTTCATCTTGGGACAACTATTGCTGGGAACAGGAGGAACTCCTCTCTATACCCTGGGAACAGCCTTTCTTGATGATTCTGTGCCCACACACAAATCTTCTCTCTATATAGGTAAGTTTGCTCTGTAATATAAATGTCTCAGTATCATTTCGTCTTATTGCTTGTTTAATTTATAAGTAAAACATAACATATAGTTATTTTAAAAGTTAGTTGTAATTTCATAAGAATTTCCATGAGTTACATGCAATATTACTTTTTTTTTTTTTTACCTGACATATTGCATCATTCACTTGAGTGCAGTTAGAGTTTGGTTCAATGTTCTGCTCCATTTCTTGTCCTGGGCAACCTGCCTTCCTGGAAGTGCCATCCAAGCAGTGGACACTCTGCTTGATTCCACACTAATTTACACAGTGTGTGGAGATTGAGCTCTGTCATTTTATGTGACTTATTGTATCCTCTGTACTAAGATCAGCAAAAGAAACCACAAGATAGTAACCACAAACTCTGTGGAGTTTTCCATTTCACATTAACCCTTTTGATATATGACTTGGTTTTTTTCCTTCGTGATCTAATTTTTAAAATGTTCGATATCATAGGTTTCTCTTAAATTCCTTCCCTGATGTTTTACAAGGTGGAGCTAATTAGACTACCCATGGCTCTACAGCCAATTAATGAATTGTTTGTTTGTACATGTGTTTTTGCTTTATCAATTTATTATTCTGACACAGGGGACTCCCTTAGTCCATTTGGACTACTATGATAGAACACCATACACTGGTTGACTTACAAACAACAGGGATTTATTTCCTGGAGTCCTGGAGGCTGGGAAACCCAAGGTCAGGTGCCCACAGATTCAGAGTTCCATGAAGTCTTAATTCATAAAAATTAAAAAGTTGTATATGGTAAAATTTTAAATATCTGAGATAAATAAGGTCATTTTAATTGTGCTGCAAGTAAAAATGGGAGATTCATTAAAAGCAGTTGTTTAAATTAATTGCTTACTTTTAAGAAACAGACTAGTGACGAGATCCAGGTTCTTATCAGCTGGCGTAGTACAAAATAAAGAATGCTTTTGGAGTGTGTACAGAGTGGAAAAGGCTCCTCATTTCACATTGTTTTTCATAAGAATTGTAAATAATAATTGCTATCACCATCCATAAAGGATAATAGTCCATGTACTAACTTGCCAGCAGTTGATGATATAACCCTCCATGGATTTATAATTATTATATTTATAGCAATTATTATAATCTAACAACTTTTACATTGAATTGTATATTTTCAGCTCTTGTATTTTACAGGTAATACCATTCAAATGGCATTTTTTTTAGTGCAAATATAGTTTTTTCATGTAATTCTAATCATTTCAGTTTTTCTACAGTAAAATATTTGTTTCCTCGCTATTGTTAGACATTCGGTTGTATAGATGACCATTTTCCATGTCTTCGTCCTTCTTCTAGGAATTGGCTATTCTATGTCAATACTAGGCCCTGCTGTCGGCTATGTGTTGGGAGGCCAGCTGTTAACCATATACATTGATGTTGGTTTGGGACAAAGGCAAGGCAATATCTATGTTTCTTTTATTCAAATTTATTTTATTATAACAATGTGAATATCATAGACAGAACATTTTCACTGTATTTCCTAGGTATAGCATGAGGAATTTTTCAGGAAACAAAACCGAATACACACAAGTTTTATATAATATTTTGGTTGCATTTTTTCATGAGTTAATATCATACAAACTTTTAATATAAAACTTTAATTCATAAATAAGGATGTTTAATAATGACCTGGTTAAATTTTTCAAAATAGACATACAGGACCCCGTGCATTGTTCAAAAGAAGAATTTAATCAAAATTAATTATGGTTTTAGTAGATTTAGCTGGAGGTAGATAGGTAGCTTGAAGAGTTAAGACTCTATGATTCTCAGACTAAGTTCTGTAATAGCTCTGATGATGTCTTAGAGATCACAATTGTGCAGTTTTAATAACTGTGACAATGGAGAATGGTAATAGGAGATGTTTATTTATCCCATACTATGTTCCGAAACATAGGTTTTGTGTGTTACTTTACTTTATATGCCGCTTTTATTCCTCTTAATAATATTATAAGATAGCCGATACACATAGCTAGGTAAGTGGCCAAGACATGAGTCAATCAAAGTAGATCTTTTTGACTCCAAAAATCCCCCTCTTAGCCACTGAATTACCTTCTCCTTTTCCTGAATTGAGAAGTTAGTGACCTTTGAGGCCATATTTTCTCACTTTACCGCTGGGCCATTATAACTATACCATCCTTTTCATGACTGTGAGCAATGAATATGTGGCCATGGGCATATGTCCTTGGAGCTCCTAGTCCTAGGTTAACCTTTTAGAGACTGTATGAAAAAGTGTCAGAGGAGGCCCTTGAAGCAGAGAGCTGGATTTTAAGAAAGGACATTTTAATTTTAGTGGAAAATTCTGTAAGTTGTGGGAGTGTTGTGTTTCGGGGAAGAGCTTATAAAATACGAAAACCATTATTAAAAAAATTAATGAGTCACTCTAAGAAGACTATTATGTTTAAATGAATGCCATAATTGAAGCACAGTGTATGTGCTTTTAACATTGGTTAATGATATGCTGCGAAATGTTTTTAATATAGCAGAGAAGGAAAACATAGCCAAAGTTAGATAATGTTCAGAAATTCTATATATGCCTTCAGATACTTAACATACTTATATTTACTATTAAATATTTGCAATTTTTAAGTCTTACTTGCCATTCTGAAATACATTGCAAACTATTACTCTTGGAGCTGTCATTTATGCCTGCTAACTCTTGCCTGATTCATCAAAATGGCTCCACATAAAATATGGATATTATAACAGTATTCCTCTGTAAATACACTTGAGTTATAAAGTATGTAATGATCATAACTGAGTTTTAATTAACAATATAGAGCTGACTTGGATCTTTTGTTTTTCTATCATATAGCACTGATATCTCTGAGGATGATCCACGATGGCTGGGGGCATGGTGGATTGGATTTTTTATGGCTTGGTTCTTTGCTTGGTCTTTGATAGTACCTTTTTCTTGCTTCCCAAAACATTTACCAGGTAAAAAAAATGTTTCCTTTAAAACCAGGGAGTTTTATTCCAATTCTAAGCAAAGTGTTGCTGTCTATGTAGTTGGTAAAAACCCAAGAAATTCATTGTTTGTTTTATAAAAATCTAAGTTGTCTGCCTATGCAAATGTTTGAATAGCTGTCTCTATTTTAGAAAATATTGGGTAGCAATCTTAATTTTTATGGTTTTCCTTTATTTTCAATTTAGAATCAGTAAAGCTGTACATATTCACCTCTTTCCTATATATTTACTAAATTTATTTCTTATGTGTTATCTGAAATCCTGCTTTATATATACATGTAAGATACAATATCTGGACTGGCTGGTGTGGCTCAGTGGATTGAGCACCAGCCTGTGAACCAAAGGATCGCCAGTTCGATTCCCAGTCAGGACACATGCCTGGATTGCGGGCCATGTCCCCAGGAGGAGGCGCACAAGAGGCAACCACACATTGATGTTTTGCTCCCTCTCTTTCTCCCTCTCTTCCCCTCTCTAAAAATAAATACAATCTTTAAAAATTTTTTTAAAGATATAATATCTTTTAAACTATTAGTGTCTATTCAGTTAGTCACTAACTTCATCAGCAAGTCTGCCTTAAATCATCGAAATTAATTATTTGTTGTTGAAAGTATAAGCACTTTTTTTCAATTGTCACCAACTCATTTTCATTATATGCCAATACTACTAATACTGCACAGTCTGTCCAAAAAAGAAAAGATTAATAGAAGAGAATATCCATTTCTCTCTTTCTGAGATTTTGCTTCTGCATAATCATGTAGTTCCAATATATACATGTATTTTTCTCTAGGCTTAAGGTATTTCATTGTTTCTATTATATAATTACCATTTGGAAATGAGCAAATGGTAAGTTGGAAGAACAGAAGTAGGTGGAATCATTGATTTTTTTGCTCTTCTGGGCCATCCCACTTATAATTTTATATGCTGACTGTTTTCTCAGACTTATTCAAAGAACCATTATTAAAAACCAAAGAGACCTGGTAGCAGATGGTAAATATTGTTTCATTTGCAAAGTATGTTAAAATTAAAGAGAGTAAAGGAGAAAAAAGTCTCAAACATACTTTGTTTAATGTATAAAGGATGAGAAAGAGAAGCATTTGAATGGAAGTAAACATTTCTGAGAGATTTTACATAAAGAGAATAAATACGTGATTGGAGCTAAATTGTTTCATCTTAAGTTTTAGATAGGTTGGAACTTCCTTAGTTAATGGTAATAATATTAGATCTTAGGACAGATAGATCGCAGACATGGAATGGATATTCATTTTTTTCCCTCTTTTTTTACAAAGAGAGGAACTGGCTTCTTACGTTTGGAGTTTATATACTTGTAGAAGTGTGTGTCAATTAAAAAGAAAGCATTTTTTAAAATGAAAAATGAAGTGATGGAGCAAGTACATTTTCTTTTTCTTTAGGTACAGCAAAAATTCAAGATGGAAAAACTTCCCAGATTCATCAGAGTAATAGTTCCTTAGACCATACAGATGAGAATTTTGGAAAAAAATTTAAAGATTTTCCAGCTGCTCTAAAGGTAAAATAACACTGTTCATACCCCATCACTCCTCACATATACATATGTAGATATGTGTATACATTACATATATACATAAACATATGCACATGTATACAAATATTTCCACAATGTATTATTGTTTGTTTATTTACTATTATTTTAGCTTTTATAAACAACTCTTCAGATTTAATCGTATTGCACTTTGAGTAAATGAAAACTATTTCAGAGTAGAATGGTTGAAAGACAATGAGTTATCTTATTGGCAATATCAATATTCAGTGGTTCCTCATTAGCACTATAGCCCATTATTCCATGCCATTTCCTTTATGTAATGGATAGATCAGTTATCACTGAATTGTAAATATATATTTGAGAATGCCAAACTAGCGTGTTTCCCTTGTGAAAGAAGTGGCGGCTTGTGGTGACTTGGTTTGAATTTGAGATTGAAGAAACAAAAGTGTTATGGTCTGTTCTGTTGAATTCAGCAGGAAAGCATTCTTTCTATTTAGCATTATAAAAGTTTTTCACATAAAACAGTTTATCGTTTTACCTTTTTGAGATTTGAAATTACCTTTCCTGAGATCATTTGGCTCTGACTTCTAAATCTGTTATCTTGCCCTTTTGTGACCCTTGTGTTTGCACATGTGTGAGTGTGTGTGTGTGTGTTGTGGTGGGTTTTATGAAGGATTTTGCCTTTAATATTCCAGAAATATATTTTGGTTTTCACTTTATGGTTAATTATATTGAGATAATGAATCCCTATACTCTGTTCTGCCTAGCAACATAGACACATTTTTAAAATGACTTAACTCTATGCCGGTGTAGGGTTCTTAACTCCTGAGTCCTTTACCCATGGAAAAATACTACAAGTAAGACGTTTAAAAACCATTCTCATGTGTGCTCATAGTCAAGTTCTTTTTTTTACTGGACACAGGAATTCAGAACACCATTAAAAAAATCAAATAAGGGGCAGATTGACTGTATGGAGGGTTACAATAAGACTGGGGAAGGGAGGCTTTCCAAGTGACTTCTTTGCCGCCTTCTTCCTCTCCCTCACACGTGACAACGGCACAGTCACCCTTCTAATGCTTTATTTGTCTATCCTCTAGGGGCTTTGCAGGTAAATATTCTTCACTTTCTATATATAAAGCTATTTAATCTGTATTTATACTTTCATGCTAGAGGAAATGCTGAAATGTTATGGATAATTATATAGTGTTTATTGAAAATTGCCATTCTGATGCTGTTTTGCAGTTTGATCATAGTTATTCATTTGGTGAACTGTATTTTTCCTTTAGAATTTGATGAGGAACACTGTCTTTATGTGTTTAGTCATGTCATCTTCCTCAGAAGCCTTAGTTAGTACTGGATTTGCTACATTTTTACCTAAATTTATGGAAAATCAATATGGATTATCATCTAGCTTTGCAGCTACACTTGGAGGTAAAACATTTTCTTTGTTTTAATGTAATCTAATAATTTTACTGTACCATATTAAATGTTTAATAGAATAGCATATGATTTTGGGTAGCCAAGTCCTTGAAATTTAAACTTTATACTGATTTTGATAAAAGTTTCTGATTTTCTGACGTTAAACAATCTTTTGCATGTACTTGAAAGATACGGAGGTTATATAGCTATATAGCTAAAGAGAATATATATTACTGTTAATATGCAAAACATTAATTTTATTAATATCTTAATGTAAGTACTAAACCATTTATTCATGTGTCTAAATCACAAGTGTTTTCATATGTTAAAACCAATTTGCTGCTTGTTTTTGATGCTTTCTGATTTTAGTGTGAGTTACTGAGTGTATGTGTATGTTTTCTCACTGTGCCTTCTTTCTCATTAGGTGCTGTTTTAATTCCTGGAGCTGCTCTTGGTCAGGTTTTAGGTGGCATTCTTGTTTCGAAATTCAAAATGACGTGCAAAAATACAATGAAGCTTGCTTTGCTCACATCTTTAATCGCAGTTTTGCTGAGTTTTGTATTCATTTATGCCAGCTGTGAAAATGAGCCATTTGCTGGTGTGTCTGAATCATATAATGGGTAAATATATGTCAATGCTTTTTGAAATTAATATCAGAGTAATGAACTATGTGTGTATTTCCAAGTACATGAAAAATTGATGAGAGATTTTCTATTATTTTTAAATTGGAAGGCTTTTTCCTAGTCAGAATAGGTACTTTTTATTTTCATTTAAATAACTGACATCATTAAAAGTTGGGTATTATTCAGAGAGCAATTAGTCTGTACTTATACTATGTTCAGGGATACAGAGATTTAATACCGCAGAATCTTTGCCTTAAAGGCATTTACATCTTAGGGAGAATTTTACATCATATGTGCCCATTGATTGAAATTTATAAAAATGGAGATACCTCTCTATGGTGAAATTCTTGTATTAGGTGGGTTGAAAATGGGCTAAGAAAGATATTAAAATGAAGCTAGTCCTAGGTGATACTAATCACTGTTGTCTCTACTTTAGGAAGTTCATGTTTATTGTAAAGACATAAATGGCTTCTTATCCTTCTGCTCTGTAAACGTGTTTCAACCTTTAACTGGTTTGACCATTTTATCTCTCTTTGCCCTGTTTGTTTTGCCCTGGAATCCTAAGCCATGAGCAGTGGTTCAGGCAGGAGGGTGCATGGCAGTGTATTTTATAGCCTGCAGTGCTGCTTTAATATTAGTTTCATTACATATGTTTCAGGCTGTTGGGGAGACAGTACTCCAGGTCAGAGACTCCATAATTTTGTATACTATGGCACTCAGGTAACTTAATGAACATATGCTTTGGAAAAGTTTGCCATTAACAGTTACATGATTTGTAGTTGCTGTTCATGTCTGTTACTGTTTTACATAAATAAGATGCTGAGCATTCTAAAGCCATGTTTCGTTCAGCTCCCATACATTTATTTAGCATTTGTAGACTGTTTCCCCTGGCAGAACTTCATGGCAAAAATCTATACTCTAAAGGAATTTTCATTGTAGCAGGAGAGATTAGGAAATAAAATGGTGAACGAACAATGCATTAGGTAATGAGAGCTATACAAAAGGCTATGAAATTCTAAAGGAGCGCTTTTCAGTTTCCTTTGATTAGATTCAGGAAAGTCTTCATGACATAATAGAAAAATGGGGATTAAATGTCCTTTATTGGTGCAAAGAGCTTTGAGGGATAAAGATTTCAGAAGCGGGAAAGGTAGAGGAAATGTGTTAAGCCAATGAATGCTAGAAAGCGAAGGCTAGGTTTAGGGACCCATTTGAATGGGCTTACATCATGGTTCTGGAAATATTGAAAGATGCTAAAGGTAAGTTGGGCAGACATGACTTTCGCACCCAAAGCTATCTCAAGAAACCACCATTTTCTGGTGTGTTTCTTTTAGAGGAACAAAAAGTTCTGGATGGTTTAACACTGATTTATCACCTTAACAGATGCATGATGTAGATGTGAATCCTTTTGGTATTTTCTACCCAAACAAGAGCTATTACCAGATGAACTGTCCTTAGTCTAATCAGAGTGGGAAAGGCAAGTGAGATGGTATCAGTCTGAGGTACATATGGGGGTTGGTCATCAAGAGATACCAAGAGCTGGAACATAGAGATAGTGCTTAATGTACACGTTCTCAGTGATGGGGGGAAAAACAACCACCTGAAAGTGAATAGACATGCATACACATGCACGTTCACGTGTGTGTGTGTGTGTGTGTGTGTGTGTGAATATAGATACAGATAGACTTGGATGTCGCAGAGATGAGATATTGTTGGATCATTGTTTTCCCTATGACCCAAATTCTTATTTTTAGCTCTGTAATCTGCATTTTAAAATATCCATATCATGGACAGCTTAGTCAGAATACTCTAATCCAAGAAACATGTATATGGAAAGAACAAACTAAGAATTCAAAGAGTACCTTATTATGAGTGGGAGAAAGAAGAGAAGTTTGTGAAGACTCATTGCACCACCAGCAGAGGGGTACAGTCAGTCTTTGCCCTTTGCCATGTAAGCAGAAGCGTTACAAAGTGGTGGGCCAAGAAGAGTTTTTGCATCTGTGAATGAATGAATGAATGAAGCTTTTTGATAACTTCATTTAAAGCCCTCTTCAGGGAGAATTTTTTGTATCGAAAAAGCTTAAGATCAATAATACTGATTATTTCAGGAGATACTTTTAGTATTTATAGGATTTTAAAGAATTTATTATAAAATGTTTAATATGGGCAAAACACTAAATTCAATTGAAAGGTGACTATCTAAAGTATATTTCTAGAAATCTATTTTATTAAAATTTCCCATTGTTCTTATATTTCCTTGACAATCTATAGGAATTTTGGGTCTATTTTGGTAATCCAGTGTTTGCAAAAGTTATTTGTGTTTTACTTTACACTTAGAATCTCATAAACTATGAAATACCATAGTAAGTATACACAGTATTTTTTCTCTACCTGGCCTGGACTTTCATTGCTTATCTAAACTAGTACCTTGAAGGGTTATGTCTGTCAAGCTGTTGCAATAGGTTTAGGGAAATCTTTGCTTATTGTAGAGGCATAATTATAGAATAATACTGTAGATTCAAATAAATTAACATTTAAATTCTACTGTTTGTGATAAACATGCTTCCCATATACACATATATGTGTGTATATATACATATATACATATTTTTAAATATTCCAAATGTTTGAAATTTAAAATATTTTATTTATTTAAAAATAATATGTATATGTTAAGGCAATTTAATAAACTTCAAGTGTTTTATTTTTCTAATAATAGTTTCCCCTTTACCTCATGAAATAAAACTTTACACAATATATAGGTTAAAGTGACTGACCCTTGGTAATAAGGAATATATGCTATATTTTCTTGTTTCTACTGTAGCTTGCATTATACTGTCTTAACCTTTCATATTCTCAGTAATCATCAATAAGGGTAATATATTGAAAATTTAAATTTAAAATTTTGTGTAGCAGCTATTTCTAGAGTTTCAAGGATAGTTTTTCTCTATTCCCCTTATTTCTATATCTGTATTTAAACCAGTTGTTGGCAGACTGACTGTAATGCTTCTCTTTGTGAACAGAACCATGCTTGCGAAAGAAATCTAGCCCAGTATGTGTAATAGACTAGGTACAGCGGTCCCCGACCTTTTGGGCACCAGGGACCGGTTTGTGGAAGACAGTTTTTCCGTGGACCAGGCGGAGAGAGGGTGGTTGCGGGATGATTCAAGCGCATTACACTCAAGCTCACCTCCTGTTGTGCGGTCCGGTCCCTGACAGGCCCAGACCGGTGCTGGTCTGCGGCCCAGAGTTGAGGACCCCTGGAAGCAGAAGAATAACTAGGTAGATTCACGAATTATTTAAAATTTACTCTTTGACCATCATGTCCTTCAAATCCCCCACTGATTTGTTTCCAGTTTGTTTTCTATTCTGTAATCTATTTCTTTTATGAACTTATTTTCCACCTACTCCTTAAATATCATTTTCCAACATAGCAATTATTAGAAAAATCACTCATTTACTGTTTTTGACCCCCAGTGCAAGATTGTTTCATGGTTAAAGATTTTTATCCCTCCTTCCCTTCTTTCTTTCCTTCCTTTACCTTACTCCTTCTTTCCCTTTCTCTATCCACCTCTTTATTTCTTTTAACTATATTTCCACCACTTTGTGTCTTAGTACGTAACTTGCACTCACTATGTATTCATGAAATAAATGAATGTCCAAGCCCTCTGTGCTCTTCTTATGCTACACTGTTTGCATAGTTGATCTTATTATTCTCATGGTTTCAGCTACATGTGTTTGCAAATGGGTATTAAGAGGCCTAGCTCCAGATTTCTTCACCAAATTGTAGACTTTTAATTTCAATATGCACAAAACCAAACATCTCGCCCCCAAAACTAATTCTCTACCAAAATGCCAAGGTATACACTAGGAGTTACTCTTGACTCTTCCATTCTGAATGTGGATTCAATCTCTCAAACACAAAATCTTACTCTCTCTAAAATATTTCTCAAACCTGTTTGCTTGAACCAAGTGTTCTATTTTAGTTCTCCTATACATTATCATAACTTCTTATCTGGGGTATTATAACTGGTCTCCTTCCTTAAAATTCATACTCTGTATAACTCCTAGGATTATTATTTTTTTAAATGTGCTTTTGACAGTGTCACTTTCCAGTCTAAAAATACTTTGATTACTTTTTCAAAATAGGCTAAAGCTCATTGCTTTTAACAAGGCTCATCAGACCCTCAGTAATTTGGTCCTTGACTCCTCTCCACCTACATCTCCTGTCACTCTCTACCTCAGACATCATTCATATTTTTCTGTTTCAGGTGATATTTCTCAGCTTTATGCCTCTGAGGTACCCTTCACCTTCTCCATTTACTTAGCTAACTCTCATTTATCCTTTAAAACTCATCTCATGCAGTTGCTCTTTCAGACCCTCTTATCTCAATGTTGGCTTGTTTTAAGTGTTATTCCCCAGTGCTTCTAAAATATACTTTGCATACATTTATAGCCACAGTCACCAGAATGTGTATAATTATGTGTCCATCTCTACTCCTAGACTGAAATCTTTGAGGACAGTGATTATCTCAATCGGCTTTGTGTTCCCAATACCTAGCATAGGTCCAGCACTGGCTCAACTGTCTTTGCTGAATCAGTGAATAAGTAAGGGGTTGGAGAAGTAACTTTGCATAAGGCAACCCCTTATATTTTCAAAGGTGTTGCTTCCTATTAAGAGAGGCATGGAACAACACCGAGCCTGGGAACCAGGAGTATTACATTTGGCAAAGAAAGAAAAGTGCTAAATTAATCTCTCTCAACCTCAGTTTTGCTGTTGATAAAATGAACATGTTTAACGTGGTTTTATTCATCCTTCCAGGTTTAAAATTTTCCCTGCACTCCTGGAAAATTAGGCAATGTCTGGAGACATTTCAGTTGTCACAACTGAGGGGATGCTACTGGTGTCAAGTGGGTAGTGGCCAGGGATGCTGCTAAAATCCTATGGTCCCCAGAACCAGCCCTCCTCAACCCCCTTGCCAAAAAAAAAAAATGTTTTCTGGTATCAAATGAGAAACCATTTTTGCTTTCTCTGCCTATTTATCACTGGCAGACTGACAATAGACCTATTGTCTCTACTGCTTCTCTCTTCCACAAGAAGTTAAGCTCTGTGTGAAAAGGCAGGCATTTATGTTATTCTTTTAGTAATTAAATATATGCTGAGTGAGTGAATAAATGACTAAATGGAAAGATATAACAATGCTTCTGAACTGTTCATTAAATGTGATAACATAGATGATTTGCCCATCTTTCATTTCCTGTTGACAGGACAGGAGACCTGGGAAACTTGACCACCCCTTGTAATGCCAATTGTAACTGCATGCGATCACGTTATTATCCTGTCTGTGGCAGAGATGGAGTCCAATATTTTTCTCCCTGCTTTGCAGGTTGTAAAAATTCTGTTTCAAAAAGACGGCCAGAGGTAACTTGTGTCTGCTACTTTACCTTAATGAGGCAATGTGTTTGTGTATTTACGGACGGCCTTCTCAGTCTCTCTCATGGAATTACAGTGCCTATTCCCTCCTTCTTGGCCTGCCTCCTCCACTCAGAAGCCAGGCGTAGAGTGTCAGCCACATAAGGTGAATAAGCTTCAGAGATCTGCTGTAGAACATTGTACACGTAGTCAACAATTACGTACTTTACACTTAGGATTCGATAAAAGGGTTGATCTCATGTGAAGTGATCTCACCTTAAAAAAAAACAAAAAGAAAACCACAAAACCTGACCAGTCCAACAGAAAAGGAGTCTTCCTGCAAATCACAGATGCAATTATTGTTGAAAAATTAACTTGGCAGTTACATCTCTGTAACATTATTTTTATTAAATACTATTTTCCATCTTGCATTGTTTTACTTTTTCTCAACTATACACCTCCCTTCAAGTTAGGAAATTTTTCTATTCTTACTAACTACAATGAATATAGTAGAAACATCATAAATATTTATTGCTTTTATTTGATGCACCATGGATTCATTCAAAAGTACTCAAATCATTAACTCATTCTCAAGGACAAATTTACTTTTAATTCTGGATTAGAATGCATATCAGTTTACCTAGGTATGGTTTTTATTTTTTAAAATACAGTTACATAGTTTTAAGAGAATCTAATAGAATTTTATGGTACTATATCTACAATCTAAGGATTTTGTTGTAGCTAAATTTAAGAGCTTTGGGATCAATAATATTCTTGTTATTAATACTATATAATATCTTAGGAATTAATAAATAATGTGATAACAGTAAAAAGACTGAGGAAAATATATAGTATGATATGAAACCACAATGAATAAGATGACAAAACAGAACAATTCGAATATTTGAAACATGGACTCGTGAAATAACATTCCTTTTTCTAAAGATAAATTTAAGATTGCAAGAAAAGATTTCCATATAAATAAGGAGAAATAATTATTTGAAATAATTATAAAATTACTTCAGATTTCTTCTAAAACTAACATAGATGTGTGCATATGTGTGTGTGGTTTTACACATTTATATGTTCATATGTACACACACAAATATATGTGTGACTATATATACATATCTTTAATTAAATTTTGCAGGTAATAAATATATGAAACATTTATCTCAACAGACTAGGATTTTCCTACTGAGGGAAATGCAAATCTGAAAAACAATGTACATCTTCTTTTTATATTACCTAACAGATTTTAAAACGACCATCTAAGAACACTGAAAAATATGTTTAAAAATAAAGGCCACGTTGAGTCATAGCAGACCTGATAGACATGACTAAGTGTACTTTTAATCCTTGGAATAAAACTAATTAGATCATTACCATGACATGCCTATGAAAATCAATAAAAGATATCAGAATATTTTTAAATCCCCAAACCTAGGGTTATCATACCTTCAAACGAGTGGATATCTAAGATTGCTTCAGTTTCAAAATAGGTTTAGAAAAGTAGATGTTTGTGTCAGTAATAAAGAGCATGATGTATATCATAGAATCAGAACTCAATAGTGTTATTAACTAACTCTAATTAGATGATTATGACATGAAAGTTAAGTTATTGGAGGGGTTTTATTTACATAGTAAAATTTATAGATACAAATATTATCCTGTACAAGAAAACCAAGAATAACTAAGTAAATAATAAGCATACTTGAAATCGT
>PVJD01010258.1:0-55173 GCA_004026545.1 Mormoops blainvillei
GAGGGAGCTGAAGGAAAGTGAAGCTCCCAAAAGCCAAGTCATTCATCCACAACATAGCTGACCCTCGATTAAGCATCTCTAGCTCCTTCTTGGTGCCAGGTGTCCTGTACTACAGTTTTGGCCAGGGTACAGCGACAGCGGGTGGATGCATTGTCCCCAGCTACTGGGCTGCAGGCTCCACTGGATAGCTAGACCTGACCCACAGGGGGCCGGTTACTCCATAAGCATTTGTTAAACCAGCAAACGAAAGCACATTTTACTGCAACTTGAACCGGGGGTCTATTGCAGGAGACCCTCTGATGCCTAAAGGTACCACGTTAATGACAAAGGCCAGCCTGCCCCTGATCTGGTCTGACTGCCCCACAGCTAATACAAGAACCCCTTCCCTGGCCACTTCAAAGACATGGCTGCAGGCGACACAGAGCCCCTGCTTCTGTTCTTCCTGCTGCCTCCCTGTCCTGAGCAGAGAGATGGCAAAAATAACTCCAAAACCGGTGTTCACTGCAAGCCTTGAATCAAATTAGGGTTTGATAACCAGAAGAAAGGGGTCAGACAAAATGTGAGGGACTTCTCTCCCATGTGAAAAAAAGTCACCAACCACTTTTCCTCTGAGCTTTGCCCATTCCCTTCAGTGATTTGGGAGTAGCCCCAGCAGCCAAAATAACCAAATAAAAATCATCATACCTGTGAATAAAACATGCACCCTTAAAATGGTGTGCAGACAGCATAAGGGTCTGTTTGCGTAAAATGTTCCAGTTTTAAAAGACGGGAGAGAACCGAGACTCCCTTCCATGACCCTGTGCTTCTTTCACACAGATTCTCTTCCTCCCACTGTGGCTTTCTTCTTAGGGGAACCGCCGAAGAGGCACCAAGGCCCTCTTGTCCCTTTCTCACCCCCCTTCTCACCTTCGGTTCCTCTTTACCAGCTGCAAGGTCAAGGTCCCACCAGCTGGGAAAGGGACTGAATTCCAGGAAAATTCAAACCTGCAGATCTTAATCTAGTTGGTGGGAGTGGGCTGGGCCAGGTGGCCCCAGGGCTTAGGCCCAGTACTGAGTCCCATTTTTCTGTTGCGCCCTTACGCCACTGGGCCTAATGTGGAATCAGGAAGATGCGGGAGGGACAACGTATGATACAGGTCAATTGGCTTTTTGTGGTGGGTGGAGCATATGGCTGCCGGCAAGTTGCCTTTGAGAAAGACATTTCTCCCCTTGATAGGTAGGTAGGTAGGAATGGAGGGCACACTGGCCCCAAGGACCACTGTTGTCCTCCGGAGATCGACTGCCCTACCTCCCCAGCCCCTCCCCAGTACCCCCACCCCGGTGGTAAGTGTGGGCTCTGGTTCTAGTGACTCCAAGGATCCCCGCGCCCCCAGGAGGTGAGCCAGAGAGCATCCTCCCTGCCCCCACGGATCTCTGGCTGTGCACATACAGTGATTAACTCCATTTCAGGAACACCCCACTGTGAGCAATTACAGGCTTTCCCGGAGCAGGGAGGGCCATGGGGATCCAAGGACATCACCCTGTTCCCTGAGGGCAACAGTGGGGGTTTCCAAAAGGGAGTGGAAGACAGACAAGGTGCTCTTTCCCGGAGCCAGCACCAGGAATGAGCTAATCTCTCAGGAGACCTCCTGTCAAAAGTTCAGGATTTCTTTTTTAACTCAGAAGCCCCGAGAATAGTAATTTCTATGCTTACCTCTTTTTTAAATCATTATTCCTCCTAGTTATTCCCATATCGTCAACAAAAAGGGTACAGTCACAGCCCCCTTGCCTGGGAATTCAGGGACAGGAAAGCTAGGGGAAGTCCGGCTTTCCTACCTCACCCCTGCACCGAGACTACTAGAGGAAGTGTCATCTGCCAAGGGACAGTCCCAGGGACTCCAGAAGAGCCAGTATCCAGGGAGCTGAGACCCAAGGTGAGGGGAAGAACGCAGGGAAGGCAGGTAATGTTCTTCTAAAGCTCACATACTGGGCAGGAAGAAGGAAAGTTCAGAATGTGCCTGAGCCAGTCTTCAGGTGGAAGAACCTCCTTTTCTTCTTTCTCCCAATCTTTAAAACTCACGGAGCATACTGTGAGATATAATGGATAGATTTCCGGCCCAGAAGCCGAAGGCCGAACCCGAACTAAAGCCCAGGTCTCTCAGCCTACTTTGCCCATGGGCCTCAGAATAATGAGCGGGCTGGGTCCAACAGTCTGGAACATTCTGAGTCCATGGTGACAACAAGCAGAAACAGCTTATTATCTTTAACATGACATAGAAGCCCTAGTCGGGATTTATTTCTAACTGTCACAGGTGCTGATGACTCTCACTTTTTGAAGGGGATGGAACACAAGTGTGGCCTGAGTTGGGCCAAGGAAACACAGTCCGAACTTGAAGTGCTACCCTCGGTGAGCAGTCCATCGCAAAGGACCCTGGCCTACAACTACTCCACAGTGGGTCAAGTGACGCCTGCTCAGGTCGAGATTCGGGGGCCACCGTTTGCCAGGTAATAACAAGCGGTGCCACTGCCTGCCTGTCTCAGAGGGGTGCTGTGGGTTGCCTAATCTGAAGAGGGCTAAATAAAGGCAGTCTTACCCTAGCCTCCTACTCAGCTCCGTGGGGCTGTGCACCTCATGAGACGAGAATGCCTTGCATTTTAGAGAGAGCACATTCAGAGCTCCCTGAATGGGAAGGAAGGGCACCGCCCTAGCCCTACAGAGCCTGCGCAGGGCTGGGTGTGTGCCCAGTTCGAGGACAGGCTTCATCTGGGTGAGCAGATTCGCGTCAGCCTACAAGTTACTGACAAAATTAACATTTTCAGCCACAATCTGTTCCTACCAGCCTGGGAAGAGCAGCCCCATCCACGCTGCCCTTTAGCCAGTCCTTATCGCCCCAGCTCCCCTTCCTTCTGCTTCCCCGGTCCAATCGCTGTCCGCCCCACGTGGTTCCTCTTCATCGGGGGCTGGCTTTTCACAGACACAGCCCCTGACAGGCATCTCCGAAGGCACCTGGGAAACTACATAAAGCAGCCACTTTGAGCTTGACCTACCCAGACAATGAAGCCAGGCTGGACGGTCTACCTTTTGGATTGTTGTACAGATGTCATCATCATAGATTAGGTAAAAAAAAAAATCCAATCCAAATGACCACAACTGGAGGTGGCGAGGGGTTGGGGGAGGGGAGAGGGCTGGGTCTTGAGACAAGAAGGTTCAGGATGAAAGAATCATCGTTGCAGGATGACACCGTACAGGGTGCCCTTTCCCCTGAGTGCAGCCTGTCAGGCAGTCTATCACTACCCAAAATAGAGGGGGTACTCAGCACTTTCTATCTGTGGCGAAAAGAAAGAAGCCAGCCCCCCGCACCCTGAGTGAGGAGGGGAGCCACCTTGTCACTGAAAAAGGAGAGCTCGCCCTCAGAAACACAGCGCGAACTCTGCACAGTTAATGACAAAGAAATTACGAGAACGCCCTACAGTTTGTGTAAAAGCCCCGAGACCAAAGGACGCAACCAGTCAGCACAGACTGATGTGGGTTGTAAACAGGCTCTGTAAGAGCTGAAGCCAACAGAGGGGAAAGGTACAGGGCAAGGCATCTCCTAGTCTAAGCCTGGCGCAGGCTTTGGCTCTGAATTAGAAGTTAACCCTGAGCCACTCCCTGTTACAATCACAACGAATAGACACCGCAGGAAGGTAGACTCAGAAAGACAATCGCATTCCCTACCCTCCAACCTCCTGTCTCCCTGAGGCTGCACAGTTGGGAAATGTGCGTCGAAATGATAAATACTAAAGGCACGGACCATTTGACCCAGTGACTTCATTTCTAGCGATCTACTCTAAGGAAAACATGAGACAGGTTTGCATTTGTATATATATATATATATCTATATATATGTTTATAATGGCGATAAATTGGAAATGAGCAAAATATATGACAATAGCAGGTTGGTTTTAAAAGCTATTCTACACCCACAAAAAAACCATGTCCGCTGAACAAGGTTATAGATTTCCTTATTGACAGATGTTCATAACACATTGCCAAGTCAAAAAATAACTTTTCTAAAAATTATTTTATAGAAGAAGGTGAGCTTGTAGGTTATGCTCTCCTTGTTATTAAAAATGCTTGGACATGTATATACACATAAGTCCAAAATGACATTATACCAATGTTAAAGATACTTATTGCTGGCTAGTAACATAAAAGGTGTTATGCTTTGTTATCTTGTTTACATCTAACCAGTATGGCTCTCACGTATAATGAATAGATTTGTTATAAATAAACTCTCCACCCTTATAGAATGGTGGCTTAATATATCTTACTCCTGTCACAACTCATATAAGTACATCCCTGAAAAATCAGAGTCCCATGAAAATTAAAAAAATAACATTAAAGAGAAAAGGAAGAAAACACAGAAGTCTGCCTGTGTGATTACCCTTAAAAATAATTACACAGAACTCTTTTAGGGCCCACCTGCATTTTTTTTTTAATTTGGAAGACACAAGTAATTTTTTCTATAGCACACATATACCCTATATACCAGCTGACCTATAAAAACTATATAAAACTATAACATTTGGTTACATGTTGTTGGCCACATACCATGAGATTGCTACTCAAACACCCCCTGAGATGCTTCAAGGTGGTTTAAGGTTTTGGGAGTCTTGAACCACCAGTTATTGGAGTTGATGGGGTAGCTTCACAGAGAGGATTCTCAGTGTTAGAGGAAACAGTCATTAGCCCACCCCTCCTTCCAAAGCTCGGCTGCCCTCCACCATGCCCCTGCCCGATGGTCACCCAACCTGGGTCTGAATACTCCTGCCCCCGTCCCCCAGCCCGATGGCTCCTGAAACTATGTCTTATCTTTGTACAGTTTCAGAACAGATGAATGAGCTTGAACAGGGCTCTTCTGGCTTGGGGAGACTCTGATATTATAGGGTTGGGGGGAGTATAATAAAAAAAAATAGTTGATCTTTGTCCCTGGTTCTTGCAGGGCGCACAGTCAGCCTTTTGTAGGCTAACAAGGGAGAGGTAACTGGCTCCCGAGGGCTCCACCCCTTGATGAATGGGGGGTTGTCACCAGAAAGACCAGGGATTGATTAGAAGGTTGCAACTTTCAGCCCTACCCACAAGATCTGGGGAGGGCAGAGGAGCTGGAAATTGAGTTAATGACCAATGGCCAGTGATTTAGCTGATCATGCCTAATTAACAAAACCTCCAAAGAAATCCCTAACCGATAGCTTTGGGAGCTTCTGGGTTGGTGAACACACCACGGTTTGGGGAAAGCACCAGGCCCCTCCCCCCACGCCTAGCCCTATTGGGGAAGAGATGCCACAGCTCTTCCATGTGGCTATTCTGAGTGGGATCCATTATAATAAACAATAGTAGAGTGTTTCCCGGACTTCTGTGAATCAGTCTAGTGAATTTCCGCACCAGAGGAGGGGACTGTGGGGACCCACCAGATTTATAGCCTGTCAGTCCAGAGTACAGCCTGGCCCTGTGACTGGCACCTGAAGTGGGGGCAGTCTCCTGAGACTGAGCCCTTAACTGTGGGATCTGACGCTAACTCCAGGTCGACAGTGTCAGAACTGAACTTAACTGTAGGACTCCCACTGGTGTTGGAGAGTTGGAGACACAGTGGAAAAAACAGCATGCATTTTTAGTAAGAAATGTTAGGAGGAAAAATAGTTCAAGAGTTAAAAGCACACAAGAGAAAAATCTTCTAACAAACCTTTGCTAGTGCAAATACACCACTCATAAGATCAAGAAAGTCCAGGATCTAATTTCTAATCTTATCACCTGTGCCTGTATGAGAGAGAATTAACAAACATACCCGTGGGTATGCACTAAGAGTTAGCACCTATTTTGAGAAGCCAAGAGGTTCGCTGATGGATAACCCAATCTAAGTTCAGCTAGCTAAAAATAATCCTGTCATGTTAGTCCAAGAAAAAGAACGACAGTTCATCATTACAGGGGGTCCCCAACATCCCAGGCACTGTGTTGAGTGATTCACATAGTACTTCCTGCCTTCGTTTTTTTCCCAAACCTAATCAGGTGAGGGATATTGTCCCCATTCAACACATAAATAAACTGAGTCTCAGAGAGGCCCACTAACTTCCTTGAAGTTATACTGCCAGTAAGTAAAGGACTTGGACACTTTGCTTGGGTCTTTCTGAATATCAAACACATCCTTTCAACCACTGTGCAACACTGGCTCCCAGAAGCTGTTTTATGCAAAGTGCCTCAGTATTGGAACATTCTAGTGCACTGCAAGAGATCAGATTTTCTTAATGTTATCATCCTCATCCTGTTCGCCATCATCATTGATAGTATTTCCTACAGGCCCGCATGTGTGTGGCTTCCTTGAAGGACCAGCCACATAATTTGCAGGGCGCAGTGCAAAATAAGAACACAAGGTCCCTTGTTATTCAGAACTTCAACGTGGGGCAACTGCAGAGCGTTAAACCAAGGACAGGACCGTTCTGAGCTCAGGGCCCGGAATCTGGCCCTGCACCCTTGTGTTCCTGAATTTATACTCAAGTAACCTGAGATTCTCTTGAAAGAGGAATCAGAGATTCTTAGAGCAAAGAACTCATCCAGTGAGCTTTGTGACTGCTTTCATGTGTTCAACAAGTGTCCTGTGACTAGAGGATTTGAGAAGCTCAAAGGTGAATTTAAAACACCCCGAGTAGACACTCAAGTGTCCCTTCTGCTCCTTGTAAACATGGAACGGTCTTCATCTCACTGGCTGGCCTCAGCGGCTTAGCTCAAAGGTGATGAGATCAAGTCCTCTTTCGACAAACATATGGACACATGGATAAGTCCCTGACCCCTCCACGGCTGCCTCCTAGGGAGCATGCCTTTAACAGAAACACAGCATTTTCATGCCTCTTTTAGTTTTGTTGACTGTTTCCAATTGCGTTGGAACACGGACTAGATTTCTGTGGTGGTTGGTTAGTCCCTCTGAAAGGACAAATATCTACTTTCAGGCTCCCATTCTTGTGTTGTTTATTCTGGGGCCTTTCCAACCTTTTCAAAATGGACTTTTCAATCCCTTAAGTGTCTTTTTCTCCCTCTTCAAAGGCCTCTCTGCTTCCCCACAGTTGCCCCTTCACCTTAAAAAGTCTGTCAATAAGCAGGCAAAACCAGGCTGGACATACCCGAACTCTGGACGCAGTAACTCCTGTTCGCAACCTCGCTGGTGATCCAAGGAGAAGCCAGGAGGACGGGGACAAGGAGCCAGGACCACGCTGGTGAACGGCGACTGCTGTCAACCCCCTTCTCCTCCTCTGCCCAATTGCCCCAGGCTCCGGAGAGCTTGATTTAACAACTCCAGGTCACTTGGAATGTAAATAATACGCGGTGGGGCTTCCCTTCTTAAAAGCCAAGGCAACAACTGCTGGAGGCCTGGGAAAGAGGCAATTCGCCCACCAGCTCTTGCTTCAGAACAGCAGGAAAATCACCATTGCCGGCAGCTGCTCTGTCAGGCTCCACAGTGCCCCCTTCTGGACAAACCGGTTTGGTCTTCCTGATTCCTGAACAATGACCCGTGGATCTGTGAGTAGGGGCCGGAGTTTGCTTTCCTGGGAACCCGCGGAAAGTCTTCCCAGGGAAAGAGGAAGCCAATCAAGTAAAAACATGATGCGTGTATCCTTGGTTCTCCTAACAAACGATGACTTCTACGTCAAATGAAAACACAGCATCTCTCCTTGGATTCTACTTTCAACTCCAAAACAGCACTCTGATTGCCCTGGTGTAATCTAGCATGAGCAGGGAGGACAATGAGGGTGGTTTCAGCTTGAAAGACCTTCAGGCAAGGCTCAGGAAGGGTGTTCCGTCAACTGGCCCTTCGTCCAGTCACAAAGTTCTCGGCATCAAAAAAGAAGATGCTGGGCACAGTTTCTATTGTCTTGTCCCACCAGGACACGACAAATAGCCTTCAACTTGTTCCACCACAAGAAAACTCCAGAGAAGAATCCACTTCAGAAAAATACAGAAATGCTGAACATTTTCATTTAGCTAACCAGAAAACACACATTCCAGCTATGAGACATTATTTCTAGACCCATGGCTCTGTTTTCCTTTTTTTTCAATTACAGTTTACATTCAATATTATATTAGTTTCAGGTGTACAGCAGAGTGGTTAGACATTTATATAATTTATGAAGTGATCCCCCGATAAGCCTTGCCCCACCTGACACCATATATAGTTATTACGATAGCATTGACTATATTCCCTAACCTGTACTTTACATCCCCATGAATATTTTGTAACTGCCAATTTATATGTACTTCTTAATCCCTTCACCTTTTTCACTCAACCCCCCAACCTTTCCATCTGGCAACCATCAGGTTGTTCTCCATACCTTTGAGTTTGTTTCTGTTTTATTTGTTCATTTACTTCGTTTTTTAGATTCCACATATAAGTGAAATCATATGGAATAGGTCTTTCTGTGACTGACTTATTTCATTTAGCATAATACCCACTAGGTCCATCCATGCTGTCACAAATGGTAAGGTTTCATTCTTTTTTATACCATGGTGCTTTTTTTTTTTTCCTGACCACAATAGGAAGCCAGAGAAGAGAGCTCTGTTGGGGATGACTGAACATTCAGAATCACTTCAAAAGTTAAAAAAGCATCCATTTAACAACAACGCTGTCCACTTCTGGATACTTCTCTTTATCTAAATCAGTTTTACAAGCAGTTGAACTGTTGAGCCTAGGATTTTATTCACTGACGCAATTTTAATATCATCTTTGACTTAAGAAATGCTTCTTTGTATCTGAATATCAAACTGACGCTGGCTTCTCCTTGCTTTCCTTCACAAGGAACAAGGAAAAGTTATAGAAAGCCAACATTCTGAGAGGAGGCAGGAAGTCCTGGGAAAGAGGGTGGGTAGAGAGTGGGCTCGAAGTCTCATCTGATTAAACTTCTTGCTTTTTAAAATAACAGTGGCTCCAGGGGTTTGTCATCTCTCCCAGACAGCAGCATGGGAACATGATTGACTATGAAAAATACTTTTTTGGCTTCACAAAATGAGCTGCTGCCCAGCGAATTACTCTTGTAAACTACCTGAACCCCATCAACCCTTAGCAGTCAAAAGGCTGGTTACTGTCTTCTGGGCAGGGAAGTTCGACTGACCACCAGAACCTTAAAAAGAAGATGTCTCCCAACAAGCGAAGGGAAGTGATTTTCCTACCTTTGCCCCTGTTGCCCCCTTAAAACCATCCCGTTCTGCCCTCTCTATGCCCTTGATGTCTCTTTTCCAAGGTAGACAATTCAATTGCACTAACATGCACTGCGATAACGACAATAAGTCGGGGCACGAAGGGATTACTGAAGTGCTGATCCTCAGAGAGATACCAGGGATCGTGAGAAGACAGACAAGAAAACACTCAGCACACCTTGTGATAATGAAATGCTCTAAAGTGTCCTGAAAAGAAGGGTCACGGAGACAAAGTCCCTGCAAGAGGCCCAGCTCAAATGTCGCCTCTTTTGAGAGACTTCTCTGTGTCCCCAGGCTGTGGCAGGTGAGCATTCAATCAGGAAAAATACTTCCTGAGTGCATGGTGTCCAGGTCTACGGGAACGCAACGATGAACCAGCCCTCAGAGTGTTTCCATTCCTGAGGCGGGCAGACACCAACAAGAGGGGAAATAAATATTTTAAAAATTGCAATTGATGCCATAAAGAAAGCAAGCAAGGGGAGCGAGGTAGGACTAAGAAAGAGACCTATTTTGGGAGGAGTGATGAGAGAAGCGCTCTCTGGAAAATGGCCTTTAAGCTGAGAGCTAAAGGGTGTTCGAAGATTGGCAGTAGGAGGAGGATAGGAACAAAGGGAGTGGGTCCCAAGGTGGGCAATACCATGGGGTATTTGGGGCACTGACCATTAGGAGACTGTGTGGTTTCCAATCACAACAGCTGTCTGGGCTGATGTGATGGCCGTGACAATGCAGAGAAAAGGCCAGGCTGAAGGGAGGTTTTTGAGATACAACTGAGAAAGCTTGTAGGTCGGGGCTGATGGAAGAGAGAAAATACGGGCAACGCCTACATTTCTGGCTTTGACTATCTAGACAGATAGTAGTTCCATTTACTGAGATGGAGGAAGCGCGGAAGTGAATGGGGATGTGCCTGCAAGGAAAACTGGCGCGAGCTCCACTGTACCCATGGTGATTCCAGCCGCCGGGGGTGGTAAAACCGCATGAATCTGGAGCGTGGAGAAAAGGTCTGAGATAGAAATAAACACTTGGGAGTTTTCAGGATACATGTGCCATATACATGCCGCAGAAAATAATCCGAAGAGAATGCAGGGTTGAAAGAATGGGGATCAAGAATGGGTCCAAGGAAGTTTCACGAGCTACGCAAGAATACAAACTGAGGCAAGAGCGGAGAAAGAGGAGAATTCCAGCTACGGGAGTTAGAAAGGCTTTTGGAAGGGAGGTCCCATGCCCCTGCCCCATTAAAAAAACAGCAACCCCTACTAAAATCTATCCAGCGCTAGCTGGCTGACTGATGAAGCTACAGAAATAGGGAGGGGCTGGTAGCAGCATCTGGCCCCTGTAGAGTGACCCAGTTCATGACCCAGATCGCCATGGACGGCAGGGATCAGGCAGACTAGACAGGTTTCCTTTTGCTCCCTCACTGCTCTGAGTTGTTCTTCCTTATGCCGTGGGATCAGGAAAACTGTGAAGCTTTGGCCAAGCACCCACAGAGCTGCCCTGCCCTCCCCTGCCCTGAGGAATCTCCAAAGCATGCAATGGCTCTAATTCTTTTTCTTCAGCTTCTTCCACAAAGGGTGCTCAGGACCTCACCATCACTAATCACAACTTTTCCTTACCATATGGACATGCTTACAGCACACCCACCCAGTACCTAAAACAAGCCCAAGTGTAATCCTACTCTCCTCTCCACTTCCCTATGTCCATCCTTCCCTTGACTGACAGTCTTGAAAAAATACTTACATTCATTTCCTCTACACCGATTCTCAACCCACACCAGCATGGCAAAGTAGCCAGCCCTTTGCTGACCCTTCTTTGGCACAGGCCAGTCATGGCCTTGACATTGATCAATCCAATGGCTGCTTTTCAGTACTCACGTTATTTAACGTCTCTACAGCACGTGGCGCTGTCACCCACTCCAAGATACCCACTCTCTCCTGACTTGCCCTCCTTGCCTCTCCGCATCCTGTGCGCCCCATATCACCTCCCTGTGCCCACCTACAGACCTAGAGCTCCCCAGGCTTCTCCCCTCAGCCCAATTTTTTTTTCTAGCTTCATGGTCTCTCTGAGTGAGCTCATTTACTTCTCTGATCGTTAAATATCAAGGCTCCAGGTTCTCATGTATCCATTTGCTCAGTGAACATCTCCACCCAAAAATTCTAACCCCCATTCATTACTTTCTCTTCCAAACTTGCCATCTCTTTCCTGAATTCCTTTCCTGAACTCTCTCCTACCACCCGTTTGCTCAAGCCAGAAACTGAGAGACAGCTTTCCGCCTCCCTCTTGCTCACCCACTACATGCATTAGGTCCCTGAGCCCTCCTACACATCCTTGGAATCTGGTGCTGCACACACAGCCCCACGCCCTTGTTCAGGCCATTCCACTCCACCCGAATCATGCGGTCTCCTAAGTCCTACCTGGTCCCAGTGTCCTGCCTCATCTACCCCTCCAATTCATGTGCCGCCCGATGTTGTTAGAATCACAGAGACTTGGAGATAAGCTGTCCGTGGATCAGGGACTGCTTAAATCAATCCCTGTATGACCACACCGTGGACTATTATCAGATACATATAACACGTGCGTACGTACTTGGAGGTGTTACGTAATAAGCAAGTTGTAGGATTGTCTGTATAGGATGATACGAATTGCATATCAAGAATAGGATGTTTATGTGGCTTAGAAAAATGTCTCAAAGGGTAAACCAAAAAATTAGTCTTTCTAGAGAATAGGGTTGGGGTGGGAAGCAGTTTTTTACTTCCTTGTGTCTTTCTATAGTATTTAAAGTGGTTTTTTTTTGGGGGGGTGGTTTTAGTTTTTAAATAATGGCATGCATTTTGTTATGGGGAAAAGAACCACTGAATCAGAGACAAAAAGGTTAAATTTTTTTTGTTTGTTTAAGGTAATATCTTTGAAAGTGGACAGTGAATTCTTCATACCTCTTTATTTGGCTGATAAAGTCAACGTGTGAAATGTATTTTCTAACTGTAGATTGAATACGAGTGTTGTCTTTACCTAAATACTGGAAACGTGGACGATATCTTATCTGTCATAGTAAATACCAGATTTATAACTTAAAAGCAGGTAAGAAAAAGAAGAAAAGGCAAGTTTCAATGTTGGCTTGCTTTACCTTCTATTACTCTCCAACGGAGCCACTTGAATTAAGCTATTGTGCTAATAAAAACACAAACACATTGATAATCAATGTCCTGGTTTCACAGAACAGAGTCGACTACTATGAGAAAATAAGGGGAAATACCCACAGGTATTATTTACAAGGTCTCAGATGCTGGACAAAATGTTCTTTCATCTCTGAACATATCTCAATATTGACCCAACGAATAGAGCAGAGAAGTGCCAACGTACGGTCACCTTTGACCAGAGGTTGACAGACTGCATGACTCTTTGAGTCAACAGAACAATGCAGTAGATAGACACTGCATATCCAGTTCACTGCCCACCTTTTCCCACGGTGGGGACCCAGTGGGAAATAACTCTGGCGGGAATATAGAAACAGCTGCTGTCGACACTGGAAAAAGCAACAATAGCTATACTCTGCTTCCCAATGTATCTGCCTCTTGCTCCTTGTGGCCCCTTCCATTAAGTTCAAATTGATTTCCCTTTCTAAGGCAGCAATTGCAGATAACCATCTTCCCACTGGACCAGATGCCTTTGGAAGATCTGGAGAGAAGAGAAGGGCATCTGTTGTCAGTCCCCGGGGACTGTGCAGGTCACAGCTAACCCCGAGGAATGTGATGCCTGCTAATTCTGCCCATTCTTGCCCACCGGCATCCACCTCCCCCACCCTTTCCCCCCACCACACACTTCTTTTAAGGTATAGTATTTTATTGCAGATGATAGCTTTATGGACACATGAATATTCAGCTGAAAGCAACCCTACCCATTATTTTATTATCTCTCAAACATTTGAATTTGGAGTCAATAATGGATGCTGTGGCACGCTGCCCAGACCCTCATCCGCTCACCTTCAGGACTGAGACATTCATTCCTCTGACTGCTGGGAGTATTGATAAGTGACAATATTAACAAACTCTATCACCCTCCAAAACCTTGGCCTATACCCACCCAGGGCCACCCCCGCTGCCTGAGCACAGCCTGGGTCTAGTGGCTGGTCAACACAGTGGTAGGAAGGTCAGACTCTTTCCTCAATTCTGAACCATCCCAGAGGGCCACTCCTGTATCTCAGCCTCCTGTCGGAAACTGAGTCAGCTTCTTCCTCTGCCCACCCTGGCTTCCCTCTCTCTTCCACAGGGAGTTAGGCTAGGAGCGCCCCTCAATAAACTTCAGGCACCTGAGCTTCCCAGGACCAGCCAGCAGCAATGCCTTACACCCAGTGTATCCACGTCATGAAAAGAATCCAAATCTGAGTACTCTCAGATGAACAGATAAGCTCCTACAAATGATTAGTCCTTCACTGGAAATGGGTAGCAATGAATCACAATGGAAAAATCAATGATCCGATCAGCACTTCTCTGTGAGGATTTAAGAGTGTCTGCTGACTGATGACTTTGAATCCCAGAAACACACCAGGGGGTTGGATTCAGCCTGTAAGTCTACTACTCTCACTTCTATTCTTAGAAATTAGTCCCATAGTTATTGCTGACACTTTTTCCAGCCCATGTGTTGCACTGAAATATAAAAATAAATAAATAAATAACGGAATCTATCCCCTGGGGAACTTGAGAGTGTCTGAGGTGAGTGTTGTCAGCCGATAGCCATTTATTTCACCCCCAGACGAGTTTATCTAATTGCGCTTTGTTCATGTTGACGTCCATCCACTCTACTCACAAAGCTGGCTATCAGATCACAGCTGTCCTCTTAAGTAGGCTGAGATAAAAACAAAAATACAATGTGGTCTGCCGCACTTGGCTTTGCCCAACACCTGATGGAGAATGCCATCTTTGTCTTATCTGTTTCCTTTTGCCTTACCTCCCTTCATGCATTGTAACTGCTTCTATTTGAAACTCTTAGTTTAATGTCTACAAGCTGGGACTGTCCTTCTCAGTTGCCCAAACTTAGCCTCACATTTTCTTTTTACAGTGGTATTTTCTTGTGAATGTCATACCTCCACTTGAAGATTAGTTAACTTCTTTCTATAACCATTGCTGTCCTTCCCAGGCCTCTTAAATTCTTGATCATCTCTTTTTGGCTACCTTGCTTTCTTTGCTCAAAATAATTGGAGACGCCCTCTGGAGCAAAAACCAAACAAGGGGGAAGCTTGTGAAATTTTACGGAAATGTGAACTAAAAGCAAAATGCGGATAGTATGAAACACCATAGAAGGAGATGACAAAAACAGAAAACAAAAAGACAAGGCACCCTATAACAGAGTAAAAATCAAAATTTCTTGAAGCTTCAGTTTCCCCATCCATAAAATGAGCATAATATTTAATAGGAGTTTTCCAAGGGTTTAGTGAAATCATGTATGTATAGTCTCACAGACTTGGAATAAGTTAAAATGAATGATTCTATTTATATTTGTATATGGTGATATCTCTGAAAACTGTTGTTATATGAAAATCTTCTCAGGGTTACCACATAATATATTTGGTGGAGACACCTTTTTAATCGAAAGAGAACAAAATGCTGTGGGAATGGGGACTCCCTAAGACCCAGAGGTTTCCAAAGGGGGTCAAAGGAGACTGGTAAGTCTGGACCAAGGGCTGGCATATACTGCCACCTATTGGTGATCAGCGAACTGTGCCGCTCTTAAAAATTCTTACACAGAAATGCATCTGAAAGATTTCCTCAATTTAAAAGGCATCCCTAGCCACAGCTATGTGCATGTGTGCCAAAACAAAACAAAACAAAACCAAACCAACAACATCGGCCGTACAGGGCTAGTAGCTATTTTAGGAAAATGGGTAAGTTACAACCCTAAACAGCCACACTCGAAAATCAGTTAGAAAGGATAAATTCCAGGACCAATAATTGCTCAGCTACATTTGCCACGAAGAAGTGCATTCCTAAGGCTCGATATTCCAAAGAACGGGCCCCATGTCCCAGCCCTAAGCTGTTTCAAAACACTGCCTCTGTTGTAAGGCAATGCTATTGGCTTCCTGACGGCCAATAATTGCGAGGGAACTCTGCATTAAGAGCAACCCAGGGAAAAGTTAAAGAAATAACAAAAGGGAGTTGTTAAGGGGTTACAAAGAGAAAGTAGCTGGAATTACCTTTCATGACATAGAAATAGGATTTTGAAGAATTTCTCCAGTCCCCAGTCACCAGGTGGTGGCATACCCTATGAGGACGGAGCCCAAGCTCTTGGTGTCTCAGTGGCTGCCTGAGAAAAGTAAGAGGTCAAGCAGGTGACATGAGCAAGTGGAAGTCTCATTCCCTATCTCAGAGGAGAGCCACTACTCAGCTTCAGCCCTGAGGAACTAAACAGTGTGGCCAAGTGACTAGGGGCCCAGGGCCAACTGCCTGCATTTAAGGTCTGGCTTTGCCATTTACTAGCTGTGAAGCCGTGGGCAAGTTATTTAACCTTTCTGTGCCTCAGTTTCCATGCCTTTGAAATGGAGGTAATAATAGCCCCCGTGCATCATATTGTTGTGGGGATTAAATAAATTAATACATGAAAAGTGTTTAAAACAATGCGGGGCTACCATTACTCAATACATAGTACCAAGACAAAAGGGTAGGTCCTTTGTCATCAACAATTCTGTCCATTTATGACAGAAGCCAGAATCAGGATTTTTACTTTTAGGTGAAATGTTTTTAATTATAAGCAATTATAATTTTAATTAAAATTTAAACGTTTTCCAAGTCCCGTGGGAGCCCAAACTATATGCCTGTGGGCCACAGCCATCCAGCGCCTCACATCCGGTCTGTGGGAAGAGCAAAGCCGGGGAGGCCGGCAAGCCCCAAACCCGCCTCCAGCACTGCCGCCAGCGCTGAGACGCTGACAGCACAGTGGCCGGGAGCCGGGAGAGCGGGAGCCGGTGACAGAAAGTCCTGCGCCAGGTTACAAACGGAGTAACAGATGGCCCTTCTGGCCAAATGTAACTCAGGAAAGTACTCTCAGAGGTTTAAATGCAGCCTCTATACAGAGGCGTGGGGGAAGCTGTCTCCCTCCTTGTCCCCGGGGGACTTCACTCACGGCCTTTAACACGCACCGTCCTCTATCCCAGAGGGGAGCCTGGGTTGACACAGATCAAGCCCAGCTGCCAAAATGGAGTTCGTTCCCTTCATTCCTTTTTTAAAGGACCGTCCTTGCTCAATGAGCCTATAATCCAAAGCAGCTGCCGAGATCGCCAAAAACACAAGGCGGCCCGTCCTATCTGCTAAGTGAGAAATTCGATAAATATGTGAATGAAAGATAATACAGAACACCGCTGAAAAATAACCATTAAAAAAACCAAAGCCCTAAGAAGGTATTCTTTTTGAAAGTTTACGATCTACCCTTTCCTTCATTCTCCTTTAATACAGCTGACCCATTGTCTTTTCTGCCATTGTCTGAAGCCAGCCAGCCAGATTTATAACGAGATGCTAGTCCTTTCCTATCCTACTGACAAATATGCGGCCCATCTGCCTCGAGTCAATGATGGAGCGCGTGGAGATGGAGCCGAGAGATATTTTTAAACACCCCTTTAATTAATTCATTCCAAGGACTTGGCGCTGGTGCGGTTGATGGGTGAGGGGCAGGCAGCGGGAGGGGAGAGTAAGCCCACGACCCTGGTAAATAAAGAGATTCGCCCTAATCTGGATGCTAAAACCCTCGCTATGAAACATCCTGCCAGCCCCCAACACGCTGTTAGGGGCACGGAAGGGAAGGCTGCCGGCGCGGCGGTGGTGGGGCATGGGTTAGAGACTTCCGGGACAAATCCTGGAAACACAAACCGAACTACCGTGTTATCTCGGGAATGACTCTTCCGCCGTCTATTGCTAGAAGACTTTAAATGATCGGTGTTTTCTTTGATTAAAATAATTATGGCAGGTGATTGAAATGAAAAGTAGAGTCTGCTCATTCTGAAAGGCAAGCGAGTCCCAAGGGGGTCAAAATCAGTATGGAAAACAATTTAGTTTGCCTTTAAAAGGAGGGGGGTGCAGGAGGGGGGACCAGACACTGGGTATTGTGTGAAACAGCTATAAAGGAGGGTGGGGAAGAGAGAGTTTCATTGAAATCAACCTGTGTTGTGTTTCAAACTGTGAAAAGGCTTTGCAATGCTGGGTCTGTAGGATTTATGGCACACTGACCTAGAAATCTCACACTTCGCTGTTAAATATTGCTTGTTCCTACAGCTGAAGTACCATCTCTTCAGGACTTTTCCTTGTCTGACAATTTCCTTCAATCTGACCAAAGGAGACAGCACCTACTCATGTTGCATAAAAGAGAAGAAGTAGCCATTGAGAGCGTTGCACAGGCCTGTCTTTTGGTGTTTAACAACCCGGCCTTTCCACTTTACAAGCTTCATTTGGATTCAGAAATTATTTCTTGAGAATTAAGCTTTGAATCACTCACAAGAGGCTGCCTTAGTCAACATGAAATGGCTTTCTCCTTGTTCCAGTAATAGCTATTTTACCCAAGGTGGCTGATTTTTATATTCTTGAAAATGAGAAAATGAGAAATGAAAACTGGAGCCAAGCCTGAGGCATGCAATATGCAAACCCCTCTGGGCCCCCAAACCCCATCCCCTCCGCTCCCTTCGCAGAAAGCGCACCCCCAGGCTCTTCCTCCAGCTGACCTCAACCTCATTCCCAAGGGGAGGAGAGAGAAGGCAATCGTTATGTTTTGCTTTTGTTTGCTTGAAATAATAAATCCGGAGGCCTCCCTTGCCAGAGTTCTTCTCTTGTCAGCAGTTTTCTGTTTCACTTGCTTTCTAAGTGCGACTGAAACCCAAGCCCTCGCGGTTGGCTTTTGCCCCGACCCCTTGCTCCTGGGAGTTGATCAGAAGACAGATAGCTTCAGGTCCCTGACACGCACGATGACTTAGCCATCTTCCACCCCAAAAACGTATTTCTAAAACACCCTCCTCTACATCCTCCTCGTGTTCCGCTGTAACTCAGTCAATAATGGACATTAGCCTATCTGCCACCAACTACTTATAATCTCTTTCTAATTTGGTTTAGGGACCTAAAACTGTATTTCTAGCCAAGTCAGGGGACTCAGGGAACAACAATGCTCAACTATCAAGTCAGACCTTGCTTTGCAAGAAACTACCTTTGACATGGGCATCGAACCACCAGAGTCCACTGCTGACTTTTCTAGAAACTGGATGCTGATAGTCCCAGTTCCAAATGAGAAGCCTCAGATGGCCAGGCCCTGTTTGAGTTCGCTTTGCAAAGGCCAAGTGCACAGGCTGATGTTAAGAATATTCCAAAAGGCAGTTTGTGCATGCCAAAGATTTGAGAGACAGCCGGTAACCTTCAGCAGCAGACACATCTAGTACACACTTCGGTGATAACTGACATTTCCAGGTGATAACCCCAAAGTTTTACCAAGTTTTGGAATCTTCCCAGAAAGATGGCATTACAGTCTATATCATTTATTCTTAAAGCCCATTTTCATTGGACCACCTACTTCACAGTTATTGAAAGAATCAAATGTGATGTTGTACACAAATGAGCCTTGAGTGTGGCGTGCTAAACATCAGATGTCAGTATTGTTTCTAATGATTCTTTAAAAATTGGTAATCAACACGTTGTGGACTCTAACTGTATCATCAAATAATTGGTAACCAGAATTGTTAGTTTACCATAGGATCCCATTCCCCAAACATTCTAGATCAAACAGAGGTGAGCTGAAAATACATACATCGAAAGCATATAATAACTCTATTGCTATTTTTGCTTTCTTCTCAGCAATGTATGTTTCAAGGAAACAGTTTCAATGTTGTACAACGGCTAACAAAGCAGCCCGGCCTAAGGATGCTTTGTGAACTTCCCTCTGTGATGCACGTTAACCAAAGACATCAGAGGAGGTAAGAGTCTGTTACCCAACCCTATGAACAATTAGTAATCAAAGTCTTCAATATGAGCCAACCTTCTAAAAGCCAGCTCCCAGGCCCTTAATGTCTTTGTGCCCCCTCAGAGAGCTTGGCATGTGAGGTCTACTCAAAAAAGTGCTCAGTAAAGGCATCTGGAAGAAGAGATCGAAGAAGGGACAGGCCAGGACCTCTGAGACTATCTCCTGCTCATCAGCTATTGCTCTGACACGATAATGGGTCATGGGTCTCTTTGTGTTTGTTTCCCAGTCTTTCAAATGTTCTCAACTCTTTCATCTCCTACACACGCATTCTTTTCTTAATTATCCAGTGTACAAATATAACATTACTTGAATGAGTCTCTTTCAAAATACTGAAAATCACTTCTGCTCCGTATTTAATGTCAAATCATTCGGCAGCTCTCATTTAGGACAAAGGTGAGACAAACACACTTAATTTGGGGATTTTTGTTGTTGTCTTAACCTCTCCTTTCTCTATCTGGCCATCGACATAAGGAGTTGGATGCAGGATTTGAAAGGCTACCATCCTCCATGTCTTTTACAGATGTTTTCCAACCTGGTCTTTATAAGCAGGAGCAAATCTAGAAGGGCCCTGAAGGCAGCCGGAAATGCTTTAATATCTCTTCTAATATGAAAGACTGTTTAGTCAAACAGGGAAGGCACTGAGGTGAAGCCATAGGGGCCCTTAATATTTAATTCTAGAAATCTGTTTTGGAACGTCTTTTCACAGCATCTTTTCAGAGAAATAATAATAAAAAAAGGTCCACACTGCTGAACAGTTAGGATGAAAAGAGAGAAGAAATCTCACGCTACCACAAGATGCCAGAACCCCTTTGGAAGGACTTCAGAGGACAGCAAAGGGATGAGTTCTCCTAAACACAAAGAGACAGTTTGAGGAATAGTTTCCCTTTGTTGGAGGTTGGAGCCTAGAAATCTGACTTTGGGACCAGTTCTTCACTCCTTTGGAGAGACCAGTCCCGCAAAACAAGACTGCCACATTGGTAACATTTATTAAAGTGAAACTATGGGAAGTGCCAGCACCAGCCTTGGTGCCCATCCACACGCGCAGAGGCCGGCTGACATTTACCTTCCAAATAACATGGATCCAGACGATCGCCTGCAAGTGACTAATGCAATTGCATGAATTAAGCAAAGGGCTGAGCTCCGCAAACAGTCCTTTCATTCCCACTCAGGCTCCCCTGAATTGGAAAAGTTTCCTCAGAGGTAATGGTCCAGGGATGTTGTTCTGGACTCTTCCATTGTGATCTGACTATTGGAGGGATCCCTTTGCCCCGTGCAGCCCCATGTCCCTCTTGTTAAAGACAGCTGTCTTTATTTATCACTGAGAACAGTCTCCATCCATCTGCAGCCTCTGAAGGCAGGAGACGACTCCACAGCTGAGGGCAGAATAGGAAAGCCAACGCTTCCCTGCTGGAATCTAGGGACTCCTCTCCCTGTCTAAAACCACTCATTTTCCCGCCTCTTCCCGGGAAGCACCCAAATCTCTTCCACTTTTCCTTAGAGCTGGCCAGGGAGATTCCGTCATCCAGGGTCAAGGAGAGATCAGAACAGGCCCGGCATCTATTCAGCCGCTCTGCAAATTTGACATTCAAGGCCGCGCGCGCTGGTCCTCGCCCCGCCCCGCCCAGGTCCCGGCTCATTCATGCCTGCAGGTCCCCACCTTCCAGCCTGCGCCGCGCTCCAAGCGCTGCTCCCAGGGAGATGTCTGCCGCTCACACCGAGCCCAATCCCTTACTGCTTTTAAATCTCAAAAGTAACCTCAAGAGAATTTTTTCGTCACAGTTTTCACATCCCCAACGTACCCTTTTAATAAAATAAAACAATCCTCCATCTCTCGCATCCTCAAAGGGTTAAGCAGTAAGCTTGGCAAATGAAAATCCATCCCTTCGCCACCCTCCCACCCTCAGCCATCGCTCCAACATGGTCACCGAAACCCGGTGCCAACGTCTCTGTCCCCATCCTGGATAGGGGGCCACCACCCGTGAGCGGTCCCCGCTTTCCTCTGGGTACAGAGATAAGCCCCCTCACCCTTCAGTGGATGCCATCGTGTGGGGAACGCCCCCTCCTCTTCGGTACAATCCGGCAGCGGCGGGCAAGGGAGTAGGCAGGCGCCCGGGTGAGCGCACGAGTGTGGCCGAGAGCGGTATTTAATGGGGAGCCTCTCCCCGCCCTTCCACCCCCCTCCTGGGTAAGCCCTTTAGCGCCTCAACGAGCGCGGGAGGCTCTACGGACGCTAATCCGCGTCTCGGTTCTCCTCCGTGCGCCTCCTGCTCTCCCTTCTACCCGTCTGGGCGGCACTTGGCAAGGTGCTCGGTGGGTTCAGAGGGTGGCTTCCCGGAAAGAGCGCCTCCCCGGGGCTGCGGGAGGGCGCGCACAAATAGTGCGCCGCCACCGCAGACACCTGTGCTTGCTGCGGGGCTTGCTGGCGCGGCGAGTGGCTGCGGGTGAGCGCGGAGGGTGGTGGCAAGGGAGGACGAAGAGTGTGTGCGAGTGTGGGGGTCTGTCCCCGCCGGGGGAGGGGGTGGAAGCTACTGCGCCCTGGCTCGGCGCCGGCCAGGGAGGGATTGCAAGGTTTAGCCTCGCCGAAGCTGGGGATTTGCAGGCGATCCCTCTCTATTTTCGTCGAGAGCTGACATCACGCGCGCCGCCGCCTCTGGGGACTCCTTTAATTGCTGCCCCTCGCCCCCCACCTCCAGACGCGGCCCCTCCTCTGCCATCCCTTCCCCCAGCTTCTCACCATAAATTAGCCAAATAAGAAAAGAGACCTCGCTAGTTGCCCGGGAAGGGCCGAGCAGCCCGTGGCAGGAGACCAGGATCTAAGGAGTCGCTATTGTTCCCTCTCAAGCCCGCGTGGATCCGGGTCACCCCGCGCGGGGCGAAGCGCAGGTCATAGCTCTGAGACCTGGGTTGCCCCTGGGTCCCCGCCTCCCTCGAGATCTCCTCCTCACTCCTTGGCCGACTTGCTCTGGCACCTACTCACCCCCAAGCTCACACTCGCAGGCGGCACACCCACTCCATCCTCCCACGTCCCGGGTACCGGGCCCCGTGGAATCCAAGCTACTGAAACACGGGGGTGGTGTGGCCAAAATGCAGCCCAGCTGCGCGCCCTCCTCCGCAGCGGCCCGAATAAATCTCTGGTCTTCAATTATTCATAGGGATTAATATTAATGCGGCTCCCTGGAGGAGGCGGGCGGGTGCTGGAAGGCCGTAGTGTTTTTAAGCCAAGGGAGATCGGCCTGGGGGTGCTGGATGGCAAGACACGGAAAGATGGCCCAGGCTTGTGGCGGGGAACGCGTCTCCACCCACGGGGCTCAGCTCGCCACCGGCTTCGGAGCCCCGGGGAAAGCTCACGGAGACAGATGGGCTTGGGTAAGGGAGGGTCTGAGCCTCCCCTTCGACTTTGCATAATGATGAAGAGATCCGTGCAGATTTTATTATCTTTGGTACCCAGCAGACACCTACAGTTCTACCACCTGCCGAACGTTGTGACAGCTGGGAAGAAAAAACCTCACTTTCCCCGTCTGCGAAAGGGGATCAAAAATAACCCCCTTTGGAGGGCCACGGTGAAAATTAAACAGTCTCTTTCTTCCCCTCCAGGCGGGGTCTCGGAACCGGTGGTGTGTGTTAGATGCCTTTCCAACCCCCAGTCAGCTTTCCTGGGGGCGGCACTCTTCAGGTTCCGGCTGTGCTGACCCTGGTCAAAGACGGAATGCGCCTGGCCACGTGGAAACTCGCGGAGCTCATCCGGGGACCGTGGCAGCGCAGCCAGAGTCCGAGCAGGACGGCTTAGTGGTTAAATGCCAAGGGCTGGTATCAGAGCGCGTGAGTTCTTCACCACCTTCCAGTGCAGTGGCCTGGGGCGAAGTCTTTTACTTCTCTCCATCCCATCTACAAAGTGGGAGTAGCAGCCTCAGCCTCGCAGTGTAACGAGAACGAAATGAAATGTTAAAGGGAGGCAAAGCTCTTAAACTAGAGTTTTGCACCCAGTGAACGCTCAAAAAATGTTCAGTTAAATTTAAGGGTCCTCGGAAGACAGTTTCTTGAACACAATATCCAAGGATGAATAGGCAGATGAGAGAAATAACCAAAAAAGAAAGAAAAGAAATAAATAAATAGAAGTTAAAAAAAAAAAAATCTCTGCTCACCTCCTCCCTTCACTTACCTTCCCAAAATCTGAGTCCAAACATTTTCCGCCCTCCATGCATGCCTTCCTCCATAGCGCTCCTTCCCTCTCCTCCTGTCTACCTTTTGTCTGCCCCATTAGATTAACCAGATCTGTATCTTATTCATCCTAGGACCCTCGCAACGCCTCTAATTTTGCATTTTCCTTTTTAAATTTGAGTTATTAATGTATTAAATGTATGTAATCTGGTACATAAATGGAAAGCTCCGTTCTTGCACGTTGTGGTTAGACTTGCACTGCCTTCCCTTTAGTCCTACCAAGGGTAGATGTGTGAACTTTTTGTGAAGTTGTCAGGTGTAAACCCTGTAAGTCTCATTTTCTCGTTATAGTTAGGGATTTGACTTCTGCCTGCTGAGGTGGCAGCTGAAGAACAAAGCCATGGGCATCTCTCTCACACCTAGATATTGATGATCCCAGCAGCACTGCTGCAACCCCCTTTAAGACGAGCGTGAATGAACTCCCCCATCGCGACCCCTCTATATCTACACACGGACACGCAGGGCTGAGCTGTACCAGTCAGCAGTACTCTCTGCCAAGAGCAAGACAGCTGGTGATACAGCAGCACAGGGTAAGTAAAAGGAAAGAAAAAAGGGGTGGAGTTCTTTTTAAACCATCCAATTAAAAAAGACTCTCAGGGCATTATGCTAAGTGAGATAAGTCAGACAATGCATGATATCATTTATGTGTGGATTCTAAAACAACTGAACTCGTAAAACCAAAGTAGAATGGTGGTTACCAGGGGCAGGGGGGTGGGGGGGGTGGGAAAATGGCATGGAAGGGTGCAAACGTACAGCCAGTAGATAAATAAGTCCTGGGGATCAGTACTGCATTATAAGCTTTAAAGTTGAGGAGAGACTAGATATTAATTGCTTCCACCACAAAAAATGATAATTATGTGACAGGATAGCGGGGTTAGCTAGAGCTATGGTAACAGACATTTCGCAATATACAGGGTCCGGCACAAATAGCACTCCATTTTCATCACAAAATCTTTTATTACAGAATCATAAGCATATAATTCTGTAACATAACTATATCACACTCAAGCACGCCATATGACATTTTAGGTGAAATGTTCAAATTAAAACTATAAATTATGACACCCATATTATTACCCTACCAACCACACTCAAACAGGCGTTACTTCTGCTGGACCCTGTATAAATGCAGCAAATCAACACATTGTACATCTTAAACTTACACAATGTTATATGCCAATAAAATTATATTCAATAAAGATTTAAAATATTTTTTAAAACACATAATTATGTTTTCAGTGTTCAGGACCTGAGAGAATTCAGGTGAATCATCAAGCACGGCCAGATTAGATGGGAGTTCATGTTGTTACTCTGCCCCCTTTCTGTAAGTGACCATGTTTGGGATCCTTGACATCCCATCCTACACTTGAGAGACATTTGTTTTCAGCTGCCCTTGGAGACAAGGCCTATTAAATCATGTGGAATATGCCGCAGGTAATTCTGGGTAATATTTATTAACTATGAGGAACTGACTCTCTTCTCTTGCACCAGAGGGCTCCTGCCAACATTCCCACCAATTCTTCACTTTTAAAGAAAACTGGAGCAGTGCTTGTCAGCCCTGGCTGCTCATTAGAATATACCGTGAGAGCTTTTCACAAAACAACAATGTTCAGACCACCTTCCAGAGATTTCGGTTCCATCAGCCTGGGGTGGGGCTCTGACTTCAGTATTTTTAAAGGCTTCCCCAGGTGACCGATCCTACTGTGCCACCAACATCAGGAACCACTGGGATAGAAATAGGTCAACAAGATGGAGAGAGATTCAGAAACAGGGCTCCCAGAGGTAGCTGGAGAAAATGGGTGTGTTTAGCCTTTGGGAAGACAAAACTAAGGAGGACATGATACAAGGCTGACCCTCCTCTTTTCGAATACAGGGAGAGAAAATTTTTATACAGGTAAACACTTGTGTGTTATTCAAAACAACTAATGTGAGAAGCTATAGAAACAGAATGTCCTCTTTAGGCTGAACGCACATGGGACCTGGAGGGTGAGCCCCTATGACTATACCGCACTGTCTCAGTGCTGGATCAGAGCCCACCCCTGGGTCAGGCAGACCTGCCTGAAGTCCTGCCTGGCGTGTGTTAGACTCCATTACCTTAGGCTGGGCACTTTAGGTTCTCAGCTTCCTCATCTAAAAACTGGAGGACATGATAATGGCCACCTCAGGGGTGCCACAAGACTCAGCAGGTTAATATATCGGAAACGCTGAGCTCTGAGCCTTGTACATCATGAGTATGAAATAAAGGGTCATCCTCAACACATGGGAGCAGCAGCATGCACCTAATTTAATTTAACACTGAGTTCTCTGGAAACCCTAGCCTCCCCTGAAGCCAGCTCACATGTGACCCTATTCACTGCGTTCTATCCTCACGACACTCCGCAAGTCTCCCAGCCAGCATTAAGTCGATGGAGCCTTGGGACGAGAACAGATCCAGGGCTGCCCTAGCAGCCAGAGGGAATAATGTTGAGCTACCTGCCCGCCCTCAGCCTCCCCTTGGGGGCCCACGGTTAGGGCAGAAGCAGAAAGGGAGGGATGCTCTGGCTTTGCACACGGATTTGCCTTTCTTAAGCCTAGCTCATTGATTCTCCACCTTCGTGTAAGAACTACTCAGCCGAGCTGAATACAAAAATAAATAATAATCATAACTGTACTCTAACTCTGATAGGCGACTGAAGGGACTTCCAAAGCTAATTTTTACTGTAGGAATTTCTCTCTCCTTTTTTTTCTTTCTGTTGTCTTTTTGATTGTTGAATTGAAGCCTATCATGGTTATGAATTAAAGCAATGTTTAGGCTGGGAGTTCATGGTAGTTATAATATTACCCTAACACATACTGAGTCCTTACTGTGTGTGTTCAAAGTATCTTAACATGTATAACATTGTTTGGTTCTCAAAATGGCCTTCTACAGGAAATATTATTATTACCTCCATTTTGCAGAGAAGGAAACTGGGACCAAGAGAGGTTAAGCAATTGCCCAGTGTTGCGCAGATAATGAATGCTGCATCAATCAAGGTCCTAGCCAGGAAAAGACAGTATATTCAACTTAAGTAAATTGTGCAAAGTTTAATAAAGAGATTATTTAGAAGAGTACAGGAAGGGTGTAGGGGAACTCTAGGAACAGTACAGACTCCCAGGGCTGGTAACAATGGGGCACCATTGCCCACCCTAAGCCTGAAGGGAGGTTTCTGGGATCTAGGAGGGAGTGCTGTATGGAAGAGACCACCTGACAGGAATGGAGACCTTTGTTGCCACAGCAACTGCTGGAAGGGGGCCAGTGGAATAAAAAACTCAACTACACTTCCCTCCTGTTCTTCTCTCACATCTGGGCCTCCCTATCTGCCAAAGCTGGAAGCTGGAGAGCAGGAAAGTCCACTGATAAAGCTCATATGTGTTCCTTGATGTGCAACATCTCGGGGCAATAGAGCAGGATGGAGAGAGATGGAAAAGGGATCTACAGGGATGAGCTGGGGTTTGAGTTCAGAAGTTGTCCTGTAGAACCTTGTTTTTAACCTCTCTGCTATGCTACCGATAGCGTATAATGTCATCATTACTGGAACAGGTGGTTCCCATGGCCTGCAGGACCCTCTCTACCTGAGAGGACCTTCCAGCAGAGAAGAAGGCTCAGCCAGAGTATTCATTAGAGATTAGGAGATGGTTTATTTATACCATGGATAAAGCCACCGGATTGTCCCAAATGTTTCAGGCCAAAATTCTATAATTCTCAATGTTCTTCTCCAATCATCATAAGAGCTTAGTTGGACCAAAGAAGAGATTAAGACTCTCCCTTCTCCCACTGTGCTCTTCTAAGAAACTCATTCCCTGTCTTGGTCCTCCTTCAGATTGCTTGAGATTGGTTATTGCATCTGCATGTAGGGGAAGTGGGGGAGACTCCTAATATAGAAAAGGAAAAAAAGTCCTACACTGTTTTCCCATGAAAGGCTGTTAAATAAAGCCCATTCCCCCTCATGATGACAACAGAGGAGAAATGTCTGGGTGTTTGAAGTTTATCAGAAGAAAGTGACCTAGAGAGAGAAATAGCAGCCAAGTGACCCCAGGGTTACCCCCTCCAAAAGGGACTGTCACTTAGTAATGTCTGAGAAATATGAATTTGATCCTTTCCCCCTGAATGCAATAAGCATTTCATCTGCCTTACTCTTAAAGATCAGCGATGCTCTCCAGAACTTGGGAATGAGAAAACCACCCACCATCAGCCCATTAGGTGAAACATCCACACTTGCGGTTCTTTGCAAAGTCAGAACCACCCAGTGAACAAATGTCCTTTCAATTTCCATGTAGCTGATCTGGTAAAGCACATCTGGGCTTGGGAGTCGAGCAGGCCTGCGCTCAAATCCCACCTCCTCCACACAGGGCATCAAGTGGGCCACCCAATCCTTCTGGACTAAACCCTCTCATCTGTAAAATGGAAGCCATTCTCGTAGCTGCAAAAATTATATCTGTAAAGCAGATATCACACGGCTCATCACAGTGTGACCACATAAATGTCTGCCCCATACTCTCTTAAATAACCAAGAAATCATCAATTGTGTGTCTGTCTGTCATTTAAATTTTGGGCCCAATCATTAAGACTACAAGCCTAGACACCTTAACTTTAAAAAAAAACAACAGAAAACAAAAAAACCCAGAAGGGATAATAGGTCCCTTTCATTCAATTAAGACAAGTATGCTAATTTTTCAAAAAATGTGAGCTATTTTTAGGATGAATAAAAAACGTGAATAAAAATTATTGTAAGTGTTTCTATTATAGAAAGATAGTACTCTCAACAGCATTGTCCCTGAAGCCAAAAGCATCTAAGAGAAAAACTGAAACTAAATTGAAAAAGAAAAGGTTTTAGAAAGAAAAGGAGGTTTAGGGTGGTAACTGGTAGGAGAAGTATTTCCCCAGGAGAAGCCCCAGATCTTTGTAATAAAAATGCTAAAGTGATCACAATAGAAGGTATAACACCGTCTTCAGAATTAGACTGACCTGGACCATACACCTCAACTGTGTTTGGAGCAGTGAGTTTCGAATTGAGTTCATTATTCCTGCTTTCCATTTTGAGTGACCTTGAGTAAGTCACTCAACCCTCCGGGCATCGAGAGAGATGGTGATGGTAATGACCCCATCCACTGGGCTCAGATGAGAGCTAAATGAGGTGATGTCACAGTAGGCGAATAGGACACAGTTCCCAGCACACTGTGATAGCGATTACCCTCTTTGTCACGTCTGCCTCCTGGCTGCAGCTGCTGCTCTCATCACTCAAAAATGATCATAGTGGTAGCGCTTTGGACCCAACAACACAGTACAGCTACAGACCAGCCTATGGCTCTGTCCGTTTGATTGAGGTCACCAAATAGGGAATGAAGGGAACCATCCACTCTCAGGTGTTTGGAGGAGGAAGATACACGTTGAGTTCATTCACTATTTTCTTGTTAACACACATGAGCAGAAGAGAAGCGAGGGAGGTCTATTTTTACCTCCCTCTTGCGCTGATGAGAAAAGAGATGTTATTTCATCGAAATCCCAATTCAGACTGAGAACTTGTTCTAAATATAACCCATTCTTCAGGCAGAAAGATCTTATTAAATAGAGAACTCAGGAAGACTAGAACATTTGTTAGCTACACTCATTGCCTGATGAATTCTAATGGAAAGAGTGTGAATTCATTCCATTAACTTACTGCAGATGAAAGAGGAAAGGACACAATGGAAAAGATGAACTGTGAGCTCTGGATATATCATTTTTATATGTCAGCATCTTCTGCTATAAGATGACTTGAGGCTAAGTGTCAGGGTTGGCACAAAGTCTTTACGCCCCACCGCAAAACCATACAATTTTGAATTAGAGTGACTGTCTCTTTTTTAGTAGCTTGATCCTGTACAAAGTAGAAATACTTTTGAGAGTGATTGCTGGTATTTTAATCCCCAGTTTCTTCTAATCATGGCAAAGAATGCCAGTTATGCATCCTTCCCTTCCCTTTGTTCTACTGGGACATTATTCAGTACTGACATCTTCACGATGAGCAAAAGGATGGAGAGAAAATTGTCTTTATTTTCAGAGGGGATATCTTTGCTTGACACCAGATCACTGTGGTTAAATGCTAAATGATTTGGCTAAAGAACCAAATCCAGGACCCAAGCTCGGCTCTTGGAACCTTACGGAAAATACAGTGACGTGATTCTTGTCCTATTCCTCTACTCACTTTTTTTATCAAAACACATGGGAAGAGAAAATTATTTCAAATTCCAAAATTATTTCTTATGAAGTTATTTTCTTTATTAAGAGGAAGGGAGGGAGATTGACCAAGCAATTTAGCTCAAAATTGAGATTATGGATTCAGATGTTTTTCTTAATCAGAGGCTGAATCGTGCCTTTGCATGATGACAGTAAATTAGAAGGATCCCAATTCACCTGGAAGTTTCACTATCAGCACCTGGATACTGTTTTATTTGTAACACCCTGTGCCCCTTTCCAAATAAGGGTGAATAACATTCTTTCTGTCTCTTGTGTTTGGAATTACCTTTTCCTAGAAACCATAAATTTGGGAATATAATGCTGTTTATTTCCTCTGAGAATTTAACTTCTAATATCACTCTTCACCTGAAAAAGCTATTTCCTATTATTATCTGACTTTTTCTCCTTGTTGTTGACAAAGCTCTCCGTCAAACCTAGCCCACAAACCGTTCATCGCATTGGAATACAAATGCGCAGTGAGCCCTAACAAACTCAGCCATTGGGGCCGTCTTCTTAAAATGCTGGACCTCAAGAGCACATCCGGCCAGAGCCCTGCCAGGGAAAGTAGGTCCTGCTGCCAAGAAAAGCAGAAAGAGGCCACAAATTGCTACCCAACCACTCCAAAATGTACTCATCTTTCCAACAGCTCTGAAAAGATAAACTCCAAGCCCGAGGGATCCAAAGTATTTCACCCTGTATTTTCACAGGAGGCTAAAGGACAAAAAATAAGACAGGGGGCGAAGATACAAGTGTCTTACTTCTTTGCGCCTTACATTAGCAGTCAGCTTTCTTCTTTTAATTCATCTTCATTTCAACTAATTCTCTGTTAGAACTACATACCACTGTGTGAGTGCAGTGAGACTTAAAGTCATTCATGTCCAGGTTAGAAACAACAAAGACCCAAAGTCAAAATCAGAGGCTATACCTGATGAGTTGATGACCTCAGCAATGGTTCCTAGTGCAGATGCAGGAATTTATGGGGTTTGATATGTACAGTATGGTCCTGGCTACGCCCTCTCCCCTTGTTCTCCCAGCCTCTCAAGTGGCTGTGAACCACGGGAGTCCATTTCCAGCCTCGAATCACACCACTCCCGTCCTAACACTTTCACTGCAACCTTTCTGGTTTCCAGGTGTCCCCCAAATATGCCAGGAGCCCTCCTCCTCAGCTTCTTTGCATGTACTCTTCTCTCCACCTGGAATGACTACTCTCCATCCAGTAGCCAACTCCTTCTCACCTCAGCCATCACTTCTTCAGGGACGCGAACCTTTAACCTCGTCCCTTCCGGATGAAACTAGTTACCCCTGTTGTACAGTCTTAGAGCATGCTGTAATTTCCCTCCAGTGCTTGTCATGATCTCTATGCATGTACCTCTGAGAGTGTAGGACAGAGGGCCAGCACCAAACCTATTTTGTGTACCTTTAATATTTCAGTCCCTGGCACACAGTAAGCACTAAATTTTTGTTGATAAATTAATGATAGCCAAGTAGAAAGCCAATGAAATCACAGTGCTTGGTTGAGTTCAGGATGAAAGAGATTTCTTTTTACTAATATCCTGATATAGAGGGTAAATGGAAAATTCCCATTAAGTTTTACGTAGGTGGCACATTTGACAACATGAGAATTCTTAAATCCGAAAGAACTGTAAAGATTCATAGTCAAAACCCATACCTGCAACCCCGGAGGACAATGTGTATTACACCAGCAAGGAGAAAAGGGCAATACGAGGACTGTGATTTTGTACTCATCCTACTGAGCCTGGTACCTTTTAGTAAGTCCAGCTGGACCCAACCCCCAGTGTACGTGCACACACACATGCACAGATGGGAAATGTATAAAAACATCACCCTGGCACTTTGTCTCAGAAATGTATCAAGATAACTCCCACTCACACAACCCCATTGCTCCTTGCGCTCAGCCGTCTTGGTTCTTCTAAACCATGGGCCCATTGTTTTCCGCCCACATTATCAACCCCACTCCATGGCAGGCCAAACTTTTTCCACATGCTCGGAACTCAACAACATTCTAAAACTTCTCTTCCTCCCTTCACCCCTCATAAGGTTTTACATAACCGGTTTCCCGATCTCCAATCTCCTTATCCTGAAGAAAAATAACATGAAAGCACCACCATAATAGTGGCCGATATTTATAGAGTGCGGGGGGTCAGACACTGGTCTACATGCTTAACTCATGTCGCATCATCTCACTGCATCATCAGATCATTTCACTCCCGTTTACAGAAGAGGAAACAGCAGAAGAGTGATTGAGTGTCACGCTCAAGGTCCCAGCAGGTTAGTGACAGCTGGGATTTGAGCTCCGGTTGGGTCTTCTAACCACTGCCTCAGTCTAGCACAGCCAGCCTGATGGGCCTTTCTAGAATTCCACTTCTATCCTTTCTCCTGGAAACATCAAAATAAGCTTGATGTTGGCAACAAGAAGCCAAATTATTAATTCTGACATTTAAGATCCTATGCCAACTGGCGTTACCTTGACTGGCCCTGCCTTGACTGGCCATCTTGACCTGTCTTTTTAATAAAGGTTTCATCTTGGGAAGCAGTTGGCCCTTCTCCAAGCCATCTTCCTTCATGCTTAATCTTATGTACTTTCCAAGGTCTTTCTGTACTTAACAGTATCCTATTTCTTCCCATCCACCACTCCAAAGTCTCAGCTGAAGATCTACCCTATGAATGACAAGTTAACTGAAGTTGTTGACCTACTTGGGTTGTCCCCTCCACTCGGTTCCTGTTGAAGTTTATGTAAGAGAATACAGTGTGAGTTGACTGCTCAGTTATTCTTGAAAGTCTACTTAATGTGTAAACCTGGCCACTCCTAATGAAAGTGAGAGTTTGCCTAAATCATATAGACTTTACTTAAATTTTATGTACTATATAATAAAATTTTATACATATATATATGTATGTGTATATGTATTTTTTCAATGTCCTCCAGCCAAAGACCACCAGAAACACACCTGCAATTGAACAAGTTGGATTTATTGCTTCTTGAAATGAAGGTGAATGTACATCAAGAAGAACTATGGTATCTCATTAAGAGCGTATTAGAAAGAACTTACAGTAGCATTTGGGCTTCTATTAGGTGATTTGGGGGGGTTCAAGGAGTGGGGCTTTACTCTGGATTGGATGCTGTCAGGAAGCATCCCAAGCAGGGGTAAGTCTATAATCAGCCATCTTAGTCTTATCTAGAGAAAGGAAGAATAGATAGAAATTAAAGCTGTAATTGGTCAAGAAGCAGCAGTCACTGGTATTAACCAGGAGACGGTGATATCGGGTATTTTTGTGCTTTGTATAGTGACCTGACTTTTGTCTATTTATAAATAAGATATAAAGTGGTCTTGTTTGTGTCTTGATCCATCACAGTCACAGAATGATCTTAACTGATATTAGCCTTCTGCAAAATTACTGATGATCAATAGACTACCACAGCCCAGCTGTGAGAGCCAGGCCAGCTCCTTGGCACCAAGACCTCACTGAGGAACATCGGACAGTGGGGGCTGCATGTGTATAAAAAAAATCACTCCAAAAGAAATTAGAACCAAGCTATTCTGGATGAAGCAGGGGCCTTCTCCAGCTCTCTCCAAACATGTCCTCAGTTAATAACCACTTAAAACAAAACCTCACCCTAGGATATGTTTTTTATTGATTTTAGAGACAGACAGAAACGTTGATGTGAGAAACATCGATTGGTTGCCTCCCGAATGCACCGCAACCGGGCATTGACCCCACAACCTTTTTTGTGGTACGGGATGATGCTCCAACCAACTGAGCCATGTGTCCAAGGCCATCACCATTTTTCCAGCAAAAATATTCAACAGCTTGTGATGGGTCTTTTTCCATGTCCACTTAGGGGAAGCTGGACCTATGTTTGCAGAATTCCTTTTCTGTATAGAGTAACTCTTCTCAGGTTAAAGTAGGCACAAGGGAAACCTACATGAGATTTGGAAAAAAAGAAAAAGAAAAAAAACCTACATGAGATTTGAATGAAGTAGCTTCATGCTCTGAAAGCATGCTCTGGAGAGCGCATCAGGCACTGGAACAGCTCATGCATATTGTCACTGATAGGCTAGCTCACCTTGCTGGGTGGGACAGCACCCAAGCCCACAGCTCCTCTCATACCTGCTGGAAATCCTCTTCCAACTTCTCGGAGTGTTCTGGACGGGGTGCATGTGCAGCCACACACACAGGGTGCTAGCTTCTCCTGCAGCTCACTCGCATCACTGAGGCCGGGGGTTCTGCAGGTCTTCGTGGGCTCCATTTTGACCTCACTCTGCCAACTTCATATCCTGATTTCTTTCCCAACTGCAGGCCCAGCTGATTTCAGGTTCAACACCAGGTGCAAAAGCAACAGCCTCTCACAGACGTCTCCCCAGGGGCTCGTGTACGTAGTCATTGTAATCCCTTATTCTATATGACTCTTGTTAGTTCTGATTCTCGGTGGGGGGGGGGGACCCAACCAACCCTGACTGACATCCACTCCCAATTTCAAGCAGAAAGGTAACCCTTCATCCTTGGAGTTCTGTCCTAGGACGCAAGGACCACTCTATGCAGAAGGATGAACAGTATTCCAAGAGCACCAGACATGGCCAAGAAAGAGGCTCCTGTCTGACCTTCTTGTCCTAACCTTGTCTTGTCCTGTCTTCTCTTGTCTTAGGTCAGGGTGGTTGAGTGCTTGTAGCCCACGAGAGCAGAGCTAGGGTATGAAGATCTAGAGGAGGTGGCAAATGGCCATGGGACAATGAACCAAGCAGTCCAAGGTGGTGTCACCAAGATTTGTGGCCAGATCCAGCTCCTGAGGGGAGCAGAGTCATTGCGGAGGGGACATCAATGTGAACCACATCTGAGTGGTGAGGAAAGAATGAAAAATGATACTAAATAATAAAGAGGACATGGGGAGAGGGAACATGTGGTCCAGGGAAGGGGTCAAGACAGAGTTAGAGAATGGAGAGTACGAGCTTGGCACCCACGTGAGGTGTGCCTACAGTTCCAGATGTGGTGGCATTGTGGCACTACGTCCAGCTGCACAGCCCCGCCCTGCCAGTTAACCTAGCAGTAACCATGTGCCATGTACTGTGCTCAGTGCTTTACACAACATCTCACTCAGTCGTCACAGCTGCCACAAAAGACAGATGTTATCCTGCCCATCCAACAGATGGTGAAACTGTCAGGTGTCTGCTCAAGACCTCTCAGAAAAGAAGCTGAAAGGCAGAAATTTGAATTTAGATCCCCTTGATCAGACTTCCATCATGCCTCTCAAGGTCCAAGTGTTCTAGGTTAAAAATAAAAAACAAAACAAACAAACAAACAAAAAAACCCAACCCTTGGAACAACCTGAAAAATATTTGTATAATCTAATGTTCCAGCTCAAGTTAAGGCCTACGGTGACTGCAACCTCGTGTTAACCTCAACTCCCCCATTCCTGACCCACTGAAACTGGGAGAAAATACACATTTTATTTTAACCCACTACATGTTGGATGTTTACTACTCAGAAATGGATAACTAACACATTTCTGTTAGACTAAGCCAGTGATTTTTCAACCGGTGGGCTGCAAGAATTTTTAAAACATCCAATACATGACTATTTAGGCAGGGACACTGACCTCTTTTCCCTTAGATTGTCAAATTAAAAAAAAAAAAATGACAGCCAACACAACAATAGCTGTCCAGTGTGAATGAATAAAAATTATACCTATTTTTGTCAGATTGGCAAAATATATATATATATTTTAGTGTGCTGCAGAATTTTAGTAATTGGTTTATGCCTTGAGATGAAAGGGGCTGAAAATCACTGGATTAAGCAACAAGGATGTGGGAAATGAGCAGAAGTACCGTGCGACTTACAGAGAGCCCCAAGAAAGCCTGACAAACGGAGTACCAGAAATTCTCTTCTGGCTTGTAATTATATAGACACAGAGATGAAGAGGGAGACTGGGAGACAAATGTGTTCTGACCTCCAGTCTTGGGGCTAAAGTTTTTGAGATCAAATTTCTCTGATAGGTTGAGGAAGAATAAAGTTCCTATTTGGGTCTCTGGGAAGTGAATGTCTCCCCCGGTGCCCTGTCCTGACCCTGGGCTCTCAGCGCTCATGGGGTACAGGAAAAAATGAGAAGTTCCCATAGGCCCCTGAGGGAGGAAGAGGAGGTCACTGAAAGTCTGGCTGGGTAGCTTCCAGAGAAGGTCATAGCTGTGGCAATGTTGCTGAGTGACCCAAACCAGGGTCAAAGAGATGTCACCTCAAAATCTCGCGAGAACCAGTGCCAGCCAGAGCTGAGGAGAAGCCAACCAAGTCAGTAGAGAGGACTGCTGGGCCCCAGGGAATCGGAGAGAACACAGCACTAGTTACAGTAGTTACAGACCCCAGCACCCAATGTCAATGTCAGCAAAACACCCAGGAATGGGAAAGACTCCTCACACACATCCAAGGGCCAGCGGCGACGTGGGAGTCCTACTTCACCCTAGTGCTTAAAGTCACATAAGCCTCCAGGGCAGTAGCTTGGAGAAGCAGCAGCTGGTGAGGGGAGCGGGCGAGAAAAGTAAAGACGCGAGTCCCCCAGAAAGACTGTTCCTAAAAAGATCCCTGCAGGGATTGGATTGCATTCATTTATTTTCTATTTATTCATTTTTTTAGTCCTCACCAAGGGTATGTTTATTGATTTCAGAGAGAGAGAGAGGAAGGGATAGAGAGAAAGAAAAACATTGATGTGAAAGAGAAACATCGATCAGTTGCCTCCCATAGGCGTCCCCAGCAGGGATCAAACCCGCAACCCAGGCATGTGCTCTGACCTAGAATGGAACTTGCCATGTTTTGGTGCACAAAATGGTGCTCTAACCAACTGAACCACCTGGCCAGGGTATGATTGAGTTCATTTTTTTATCTCCACTGCCCAGTGGGGACCAGGGGTGGGGCTTGAAAGGAAAATTACAGAAGTTATAAAAAAACAGCGAAGCTACAGTTTCTTGGCATATCTCCATCTAGTGGAGTAAATAGGTGATTCCAATTCAGATGCTATGAAAATATGCTATAAAGGTTTATGGAGGTCCAAACAGGGGTCTGTGCTAGACCTACAACATGAGAACTGGAGGAAACACTAGAAATCACCTAATTCCTGCTATTTTCCTCTGTTTGTGCTTATCTGATGGCACCCATGCCCCTCCTCCCCCAGCCCATGACCCTGCAAACCCCAAGAGCTAGAACTGAAAAGATGGCACCCACTCTGCCATATGCGTCTTGGGGAATTGTACCTTCAGGATCCATTTTAAAGGGCTGTGCCCAGCCGTCGGCCGTGACACATGTAGCTCAGGGAAGCAGCATGCAGGAATCAGAGCCACAGCGCATTTGTTCTGTAGGTCAGAAGCCAACCCTTGTTTTATTAAAATGTGTACAGGAGACAGGGAGGGAACAGGACCACACTGTACTGTGGCAATGGGCACGAAAGCCAGCATCAATGTCACATCCAGGCCCCGCTGTCCTGGGCTGTCCCACAGGCGGCTCTTTGGAACCTGGTCTGGCTGGAGCCTTGGAAGAGAGCTCACGAAGCCCAAGCCTCCTGGTCAGCCTTCTCTCGACCAGAGCTGACCGTGACATTTGTACCGCTGAAGGGCAGGTGGGAAAGCCCACCAGGTCAGTTGAATGGGGATGTTTTCTCTGCTATTCATAGTCTTTTTTGAAGAAACTCAGCTCTTGCAAGCAGGTGTTTTCCAAATGGTCCAAGCAGTAGGGAGGCAGGGGCCTAGAAGAAAGTGTGCTCTTCTCGCCCTTCACTAGATCTGTCCTTGAAAGCAGAGGCCCTGGCTCAGCCAAATTCAAGGGCAGAATCACACCTCAGGTCCACACTGCCTCATGCAACACACACGCATGGACGGATGCAGAGACAAGCTTCTCAGTGGACCTGAGGCTCATTTCATGTTTTTCTCGATCCAGTCCTTAAAAGGCAGCACATTGGTAAAGGCTGTGTAGAGGCCGTGGCTGCATGTTTTGTCATAGCTCCAGCTGACCAGCCCCACCAGATGCCAGCGTGGCTCGGGGGATGCCCGCCCTGGGAAGGACACAGCTCCAATGCCCCCGGTCTCTGCTGTGCAGATGTCAGAAGGGGCGGCGGGGTCCCGGCTGGCACAGAACATGTTGTCTGTGACACTCACTGGGATGCCGTGGTCTTCATGCTGCTCCTCACACGTCAGCGAGTCCACCACCCTGACCACCCCCGAGCGCAGCACGTCATTCTTGAAACCGGGGCTCCTCACATCTGCCAGGACGTTCCAGCCAGCCACGGTGATGTGGGACTCCTGGAAGGAGGTGCTGAGGTCCCGCGTGGCTGCGAGGCAGATGGGCTGGACGCGGGTGCTGATGCGAGCCTTGTCCAGGAGCTTCAGGACGGCGATGTCAGCGTCCAGCAGGATGGGGTCGTAGTTGGGGTGCAGAATGATTGCTGCAATCTACACATGCAAGGAACAGACAATGGTGAGCAGCCAACTCCACAGTGGACAAGAGCAGGCAAGCACGAGGGCTGAATTATCAGGAGAAAATGTCTAAGAGACAGTTGCAATTATCTGGAGACACTTTGCTAAGGGATCACAGAAGGCAACTGCTCTATTTCTGGGACTGTGAACTGAAATGCCTAGTGGGGCCTGGCAGAAGATATTAGCTAAGTGGAGTGGCCAGGTGAGGCTGCAGAGAATGAGAGTGCACACTCCATCTAAAGTGGGCAATGGCCATCTCGCTCCAGCTGATCCCTGCCATGCAGTAATGGGGCCGGCATTCTAACTTTGCCAGAGAATCGACTCCAGACCTTTACCTGAAACCTGATTTTTAAATGTTGGCAAATAACTGATTTAAAAGTGATATGTTAGCATAATCCAAACACAAATCCCTACAGGCTACCCGTTTGCAATCCCTGGTCTACTCTAAACATTTTATTTATCTTCAACCTGGTAAGACAGAATGTTCCATAAGACTTTTCCACAAAGTCTTCCCTGACTGTCCCAATCCTTGCTAATCACTTTCTTTGATGGGGGACTCTAGGAGCTTACATCTGTGATACCTTGTAATATTTTATCTATATGTTCTATTATTTCCCCTATATTTGGGTGCATTTCTTCAGGGCTTCTCTTGAATTGAGGTAATCATGATACAATAGCACGTCTTTCCCACTAATAGCCTGTGAACTTTCAAGGTAAAAACCATGTCTTTTTCCCAGTGAATAGCATACTGTGAGCTCAACAATGGATGGATGGATGCATGGATGGATGGATGGATGGATGGATGGATGGATGGGCAGACAGATGGATAGATAGGTGGGCAGATAGATAGAAGAGATGGGGGAAGAAGGCAGGCAGGGAAAGAGAGAAGAATATTATAAGTTGATTAGGAATATCTTGGATAAAATTTCTCTATGTCCTCAAAGCCTACCTAGTACAGTGCCCTAAACATAATAGGTGATTAACTTCTGAGTACCACAGTGACAGATATTTGTTACTATCGTATTTTTAGAACAATTGAAGGGGAAAAAAGACTGTTATCTTTCTAGATGCCCTCTTTCTTGTAGCTGTCAATATGAAACAGTGGGTACCTGCTACGTGCCAGGCACTGTGCAGGGTGCTAAAGTGCTGAAGTGCTAAGGTGACAGGACTGACACAGTCACTGCTCTCCTAATGCTGGTAGTTTGCTGAGCCAGAGATCCAGTTTCCATGCCACAACCCTCTCTCACCCTCAAGCTCTGGATGGTCTTCTCATCCCGGTCATCGTCCCGGTAGAATTTTCCCAGGACGACTTTGAGGTCTGCTGTCTTGACCATGATGACCTTCCCCAGGTCAGTTACGCAGTGGGCGGCCACCACCACGGTGCGCTCATTCACCAGGGCACCGCTGCAGACCAGAAACCACTCCTCCTTGTGCAGACTGCCTCCATGCACCCCGCTGGCCCTCCTGTAGATGGCCGCCTGCCACGGCCAGCGCAGTCCCTGGGTCTTCGGAGCGGTGGCGTTCTCAGTTTTCCCACAGACTATGGAGAAAGCGCTGGCTCAGTAAGATCAACTCAGACCTTTCCATCCAGAGAGGAATGTGTCACACACGAAGGGAGCACAAGCCCATCGGTAGAGCATGACCACTAAGCATCTACCATATTTTGCCATGTATAATACACACTTTTTTGCCCAAATTTTTGAGAGAAAAATAAGGATGTGCACTATTCATGGGTAGTACTAATTCTGTATCTATATGAATGTTTTCAATTCTTTCGTTTATGCTTAAGTGTTAAAAGTATAACTCTAGAAAGCAATAACAATATCTGTATGCAAAATAATACCCTGGAATATGATAATCAGTTTTATATATAAATAAAAAAATTGAATTAAAAGATGAAAATGAAGATTTTTTCCTGAAAGTGTGGTCCAAAAATGTGACTGCACATTATACATGGCAAAATACAGGGTAACCTGTTTTTCTTTTCACTTCATTAAGTATTAATCAATCACCTTGACTGGTCTGATTATGGAGTCTGGGGTTAAACTTGGAGACTTCCAATCCCAGGCATTTACTGGGCAAGTCACCTCATCTCTTACAGCTTCAGTCTTGCTTGCAAAATGGCTAGAGGAATAGCAATCATCTCACAGGGTGAGATGATGCATAAAAACAGTTAGAGTCAAAATGTTATGACTATCATTATAAAGATGACCACCATGAATGAAGCCAAATTGTTTTCCTTTGATAACAGGGATGGGGAAGGTAGCTTAGTGTGTGCAAGACCATATTCCAGATTCCATGTATTATCTCAGTAATCATCATTATAATCTTATGAGTAATGAATACCTCATTATTTAATTAATAACAATATCCTAATTAATACCATTGGATAATGATGATGAAAACTGGGGCTTAGGCAGAGTAACCAAGATGACATAACTAAAAGCTACCTGGCACCTTTAACCTCTTCCCTACTTGGTATTTAATGACTGTTTTCTCCCTTTTCCCCAAGTAAATATAATAGAACTACGCATAAGACAGTATTGACCCCTCTCCCCCAAAATAATCTAAGATTTCATAGGTTAATGTCTGCTGAGTAATAAATTTAAGCCAAAGGAAGGAAGCTCTAATTGTGGAATTTCAGACATCACCAAGCTAGAGAAAGTATTGGAGTACCATTCCTTTGGGCAAGGAACTTTTCCCAGAAAAAGAGTTAATGGCTTTTGGTAGTCAGCCATGTTGGATGTAAGCTGCTGAAGCCAAGGACAAGCCTGGACTCACTAGGGATGCAGGACGGGGCACGCCCACTCCATTTTCCGGTTCTCAGACATGTCCTTCGGCTGCTGCCCAGACGGTGGTAGAAAGGCGAGATGCACTCATACTGGAGCTGGGTGTGCAGGTGTTGGTACCCAGTGGGCAGTTCTCCAAAGGGAAGGGCTGGCTTCTTGGTAGGGGCTCCCTGAAGTTTCTGCTTGCTGAAGGCTGATGAGTACAGCTGGTGTAATGGTGTCTCCCTGCATTGGGGCACATGGGCCCAGAGAGAGACCAAAGTGAGACAGTCATTGTGGCCTTTGTAGTTCCAGGTCAATCCACATGTAGATATTTGGTTACAGTGGAAGAGAACAATCAATATCTTTCTCTCTCTCTCTTTCTCTCTTCCTCTCTCCCCTCACCTCTCTCTCTCTCACTCACACACACACACACACACACACACACACACACGCGCGCGCGCGCGCGCGCGCACATGCGCACTCCCCCTCTACCATTGAGCAAATTATCTTGCACACTTCAACCTTCCTTTTGTTCTCCATTTCCATTTCTGGCATGTCTCCAGCTGCCTAGGATTTTAACCAGAGAGGATAATATTTGATATAATAGCTGCTATCCAAAGGAACGACCACACATGCACGCAAACACAAAATAATTAATTGTGAAATTAAACAGGAAAGGAAGTTAATTTGAATGAAAGAAATCCAGGCATATTTTTTTCTCTCTAACCATTATCATAATGGGGCAATATCAGAAATTGACTTGAACTAAACTGTGTTGATACAGTAGTTTGATTTAGCAATTAGAAGATGTAATTAGTACACCTCAGAGAATAGAACTTTCTCTCAGGGTACATTGACTGGGAAAAATATAGAGCGTTGTATGTAAATGTCAAAAGATTTTTCAAATGAGCCCTGAAGTTGAAGCCCCCGGAGACCACTCGGGGACTCTCGGGAGACATGTATGCACATCATGCAGCTTGTGTTCATTTTATATTGGTGCATAATAACTGTTAACTGAAAAGTTAGAATTCTACTAGGAATCAATGTTCTCATCCCTGTTTAATGAATGGAGAAAGGAAGCCCAGAAAGGTAAGTGGGAGTGCTGGAGGGCACACAGGAAGCTAAGACGGTACCCAAGGCAGCGCTTAGCAGGCACGATTCCCACCCTGGTGTCTCCACCACACCAATTTGATATCATCTTAAGCAACCTATTTCACATGTCTCTACAGTGCTTTGCTCAGCGCAAATATTCCATCCACATTGATTTCATTCAGCAAAACTTCAGCTCATGTTGAACCGGGTCTGCAGTTCAGAGCTTCTGGACTTGCGAACAAGCTCATCTTTTGGCCCATCTGCTGAAGGTCTACACTGCTGAACCTGGGTGAACCTGGCTGCTGGAGATGGGCGCATCCTGGCTCCAGCAGCCTGTCTTCCAGAAAGATCCTTAAAACCAAGTTTTAGACTTGCTTTCTCATCTACACGCGACACCTGGCACCCTGGCACCTAACCTCCCGTTAACAATTACTTTAAAATGCAAAGCCAGAGGCCTTTTTTAACAGCTTGGGGCCTCCTTCATAAGATGTCTCCTCGGGAAGAGCGGGTGGATCAGGCTTATCCCCCTTAGTGAGCGTCCAGCCCAGGTGAATCACAAGATTAGAAAAGGGGACAGCATTTGGATTCCACTGCCCCTCCCAAGGAAAGGCCTTGCCTGAAAAGAGAAAGACAGAAATGGAATGAGACAGCCGGAGGAAGGGTGAGTGGCTGACGAATATCCTGAGGGAAGAACATTTCCTGTCACTTGGCTGGGGTCAATTCTAGGATTTTAACCAAAGAGGATAATATTTGTCACTATTTCCCAAAACAATAGCGACTACTGACAGGTGTTCACAAGGGTAAGGTGTTTTGCTAACGCCTTTACATAGACTTAGAGTTTAGTGCACAAGGGAGCAGACCCTGAAGACTTCCGGCCCTCGAAACCCTGGATTTGCATCCTGGCTTTGCCATTGCTTCTAGCAGCGTGACCTTGGGCAAATTACTTAATTTCTCTGAGCCTCACTTTACCCATTGGTACTAAAAACAGTAATAAGATCTATAATAAAACGATGATGATGATAAGACCTACCTCAGAGGTTGTAGTGAGGATTAAATAAACTAATACATAAAAAGCCCTCAGAAGGGCAATGGGCACATCGCGAACACTCAGAGTTACTGTTGCTTTTAGTCCTTACAGCGGTCTCCAGAGACAGATTTTGTTATGATTACCCTTATTTTTCAAAAGAGGAAACGAAAGGCTCAGCTAGTTTAGGATCTTGCCCAAGAGTACCCAGCACTAAAGAGAGGCAAGCCAGGTCTTGAACCCTTGTTTGTCCATCCAACGCAGTCACTCAATCGATATTTACCCGGTGCCTACAATGGGGCTGGCGCTATTCTAGGCACTGTAGCTTCAGCATGAACAAACAGGTAATGTTCCTGCACATGTAACTTTTACATTTTTTGGTGGGGTTGGGAGGAGATGGAACAAATCATTCAAAAAACTGCATGTAAGACAACAGGCAGAGACGGGTGCCAAGGTGAAAAGAGAAGCATAGTTAAGGCCAGAGCACGCCAGGCAAAGAAGTCCGCTCGGCGGTCTGGGTGGAGGAGGTAGGGCTGTTATTTTTTGGACAGTCAGGGAAGTTCTCGCTGCCAGGTAAAATCCGAGCAGAGAACCGAAGGAACGGGGCAGTAAGCCTCATTGAAATTCAGCAGCCGCAGGTTCCAGACAGAAGTGCAAAGTTTCTGAAGCAGAATTGTACTTGGACGGATACAGGACAAGCAAGGTAGTCCGTGTAGCTGGATCGGAACAGTGAGGAGAGAATGCTGGGAGATGAGATGAGAAAAGTTATTTCCCACACAATAAAGGAAGGAGAACTAGAAATGGGTCTATTCTCTCCCGACAGGGTGGTCCCCTCCGTCTTTCCAGGAGTAAGGCTGTGTGGGGGTGCCTGAGGGCTCACAGCCCTCCTCGGGGCTGGGCATTTATCTCTAGTTCCTGGGCTCCACTGGCCTCCCTCACCTTGTTGGTTACTACCAAAAAGATCTTCCCAAGGCAGCTGGCTACATCGGGCAGGAATGCCATCTCCCTTGAAGCTGCCATAAAAATACACAGAACTCTCAGGAAGAGTAGAGTATTGAAATGCAATTCATCAAAGATCATCTTAAAGTCTTGCTTCTCACCAGCCCCCTACTTTCCCATGATCCAGAGAAATCTGTCCATCTTCCAGCAGCTGCTACCTCTTGGCTAACAGCAGTTTTTTAACAAGCCACCATCTAACACGCCCTATTCTTTCATTGCCTGTTGGCACTGAGTGTCCCTAAGAAAACCCAGGTTGTCTGGCCAAACACAAGTGGGAAAAAGGGTGTGAAGGGAACATTCATTCGCCTTTGCCTTTAAAGCATAGTTCAGGCATTTCGACCTCACCTTGACTGAACCTGCATTGGAAGAACTCTCCGTCTCACCAGGTCCGAGATCTTTGGTTCTCGGCAGGCTAGGAAACAAGAAGCAATGCTGGATAATCTTTTTCCATTTGAACTATTCTCATCATTCAGTTCAGACTCACACCAGGCCACCCTTCTTGGACACTGGGTGCACATTCCCCAGGCTCTCAGGGGTATGGGACGTGTCAGCCAAGCATGGGCAGCTCCCTTAGCAAAAGAGCATGCTGCCTTTCAGCCACAGTGACACCCCCTCGGAGGAGCCCAGGGGTGTACTTCTCAACAGCTGCTCCACCTGTGTGATTTGGAACAATATCAGCTGATAGACTAGGACTATCCGCTCACATGAGCAGTATTTGCAAACTTGGTCAAAATGGAATAAAAAGTCAAAGTGAAAGTTCTGAAATCTAGCCCGACATTGGGAATCACAAGGTTCTCATTTAAAAGCAGACAGCAGTGTCAACCAGCAAGTCTTGGGTAGCTGATTTCTTCACGTTCTTCCTCTGCAGCCAAGGCTCCTAACAATCATTGAGGGCAACTCAAAGCCCATTTCGTTTTCAGTCTTTTTTTTTTCTTCACAAGCAAAAAGAAATCCTACCCATCTCACTTTCTCAATCAAGCAGCCAACATTCATCTAATTAGCAACCTAGAACTTTAGTTGTATTAACAACTTGTAAGAGAAGAGTTGACAGAAATCTCCAAGGACATATGTAACACCATTTCCATACTTAATGAAATCAAGACTCAGACTCTGTGCTGGTGGGGATGAAAGTGGCTTCTGGCTAAAGTCTAAAGTGATTTATTCCTTTCAAAAGCCATTCTCTTTCATTCCCTTTCCCATGATTAGGGTTGTGGACAAATACCCAGAAGGGAAAGTGGAGGATTGAGGCAATTATCTGGATAATCTAGGCCAAGGACATGCTTTTCTTCTCTGGAAACAACCAGATAATTGTGACCTGCCCCCCAAAGAGAGGGGTTGTTGACCTGGAGCAAATAGTGAGAAACTGCACATCCCCACTGCCAGGAGGTAAGAGCCAAACTTCTCTACAGAGCATTCCATTTTTTTCTGGTCCCAAACCACCTTTTTTTCTCATTTACCTCCCAGGTTCCCAGATTCCCTCACTTTGAGTCGACAGGATTCCTTCACTTCTGCCTTCATGTCTCTTCTTTTCTTCTCCTTTGTCTTCTGACTGGAATGTTGTCCCAACCCCTCTTTACTTCTATGAATCCTCCTCAGCCTCCCAGACCGGCTCCGATCCTACTTGCTCCATGCAATTGTTCCTATTTCTGGCAATAGGATAGCTCCTTTCTCTGAACGTACACTACTCATCTCTTGCTGGAACTCTGCCTTGAATGTTCAAGGGTTTCCTGTTTTTAAAGATCTTTTTAAATATTTTAACATCTCAAAACTCTGTCCACCTAAACTGGCAGCAATGATGTGTCTATTTTGTTCTTTTATTCCGTGCACAAACTTAATATGACATAGAGAGTAGATAAATGTAGCTATAAAAATGCATATCGATTGCTTCAATTCTGTCCCTGGGTTTACATATAAAAACTCAGGCCTGCCATCTTTCCTAAACCGCTCTGATAGCTACATTACTTTTCTTGATCACGTTCCAGATGTTGTGATTAGGATGATCAGGTTTTGGGCAGTGAAAAACAGAAGCAAATGGCTTTAGGGGTGGTTTCCAACCTAAGATTAATAAATATTTGGTTCCAGTGATAAGAGAGAAAGGCATTTTCCCAGGGGCTCGAAAACATGTATAGGAGCTACCGAACAGTCCAGCCACTCCATCTCTATTTCTATAGACTTCAGAAATATTTGCAGGTACCTTTTATGCAGATGGGCTGCTTCCCTGACCACTCTCCATTCTGCTGGCAAGTTCTGTTTTCATTGCCACTAAGGACATATGAGCTGTTACAAAAGAAGGAGACAACAGTGCCAATTTTTGCATAGCGCCCATTGATGGGTCCAGGGCCTCCTGTGATTTTCTTGTACCCATTGACAGGGCCCCCAGGGTCTGAGCAGTTTCTTTCTTCCACGACTATAGAGAGAAGAAAAAAGGAGAGTTATTAAAAGTCTGAAGCACTGCATTTTAGAATAGAATCTTTTCATGTTTCATTGAATGAAAAAGGCAATGATATGGAGCCTGCTAACAGTGGCACGCAGCGGGATTACCACGAGAAAACTTACAATAAAAAATGTATTAGTCATATCGTTCCCTTTTTAAATGATTTATTCTTAAATGAAAAAGCATTTCATTCTCTAGGTAAAGAAATTTGATGCCACATCTGGCTCGTGTTCATTTCTTTCTCAAAGTGTGGGAGCTGGGCAGGCCTGGACAAAATAAACATTTCACCTAGATTTTATGACTGGTATACAAGGGTTATTATTTTTCAGTGTTGCTGTATGATCTCCTTTGTTCCCTAAAGCTTGAGCAATTAAACTAGACTATTGCCTATTTTCATTGTACCCAGAAAGCTGACCTGATTAAAAATAAGAATGTACATATGGAATGAATTTAGACTTTATATTTCATCTTCAGGAATATAAGTGTGTTGAAAGTAATTGTGAAAAAAATATATACTAGAGTACAATATTGATTCAGAGACACAACAAATTTCCCTTGACATCCAAATATAACTTTGCACCTTAACACTGACCAATATTCATTACAAAGGTATTTCTATTCCCTGATTCATGTTGGGCAGCTACTCAAACAGCATCACCAGCTACTCTGAGTGCTGAACGGGATATTAGACATATCCTGAAACTATTTCATCACGCACATATTTTTCTCAAATGGATTGTAGTACAATACTGAATACTGCCTACCTAAAGACACAGGCGGCGCAAGTCCCCTGAAGAGTCGAACCTTTAATTCCCGAGCTTTGGCTCCAATCCCTCCATTAGACGTCCTGGTCTCTTTTTAATCCTTTCTTCAAAGACACAAGCTCATCCCTATGAAACTGCCCATGCAGTGTAGCCGTGCATTTGGCATGCTTACCCAAGTCCCTTTGTATCTGTCTGTCAACTCGACTTCTCCATGTGAGCTTTATTGCTGAGCTGGCCCCTGACACGCTCATGCAAAGAGACGAAAAATGCCTCCATTTTTAGCCTCCCACTCACCACGCACACCCCAGGGGTGCCATTGCCAGTGACTAATGGATGTGAAAGTACAAAAGTACGAAAGCCCAACCCCTCCTCCTCCTCTGGGTGCCATGGGCTAGGCTGAGGTTGGGAGTTCAGTTGAAATCACCCTTGCTTGATTTCTTCTTCTTTCCTCTCTTGCTCCCCCAATTGCCATACAGGTTGGTCCTGGGAGTGCTTCCTTTAATGAATCATTTGGACAGAAATGCTTGGATCAGGATCTGTTTTTGGAGGAAACTAACCTTAACCCAGGTCATTGGGCAACTCATGCCCTCCCATGGCAGCACTCCTAGAAGGTGACAGAACCCAGAGAGGTGGATGTCTCAGCCCTGGGCCTTGAGTCCCACATGCCTTTCAGCACTTTGGGAGATCTTGAGGAGGATGAGTGGCAGGGTGACTAGAGAGGCTGGAGCTCATGAGAGGGCCCCCAGCCTCCACACGTACTCTCGGGCCCCAGGCTAGCCCCACACCAGCAGAGCTGTTTTACCTGAAGGCATCCAGTGCTCCGAAACCATGGGCTTCCCCAAGCTATTCAGTGTGGACCTAGAACCCACCATCAGAGGATTCCCCCTAATGATGTGGTACTGTCTGAGTAAAGCCAGGGACCTTTGTACAAGCCTGGGACAAGAGGAGGCCCCAACAACGACTGAGACTGACTTTCTTATGATTCTGAATTATGGGCCTTAGAGCTGGATTTAAGTTGATTTAAGTCAAGTAAAGTTAGTATATCTTTTTGCTCTCCTATCTGACTGATACACTGTCATTCATACTCAATTCAAGGGAGCTGAGGTAACCAAGTCTAGAATAACTACAAGAAATGGACATGATGATGGAGACATCAAGAAGCATGTCAGGAAAATGTGGAGGCATTTTTAGGAAAAGTGGCCCTTCGATGCCCACCAATATCACTTTTTCTGTGCCCTCAAGTCAGGTCAATGGTATTGAATGTGACCCAAGGAAGTCCACATTTTTCATCCCTAACCCAGGTTGGGGACTCACCTCACTCTCCCCTTAATGACCACAAACTCAGGGGGCAGCTCTCAGCGGTGGCAAGAAAACAGACCTCTTCTTCCATTATATCGCTATCCACCAATTATGCTTTTGTTCACAAAATACCTTTTTCTGAGTGAATGTGGAACGTTGGCATGATACACCAGACTAACACGACCCTTTGCCTTTCCTTTCGCTTCAGTCTCAACGGCATGGGTTTCCCTTTCCCGGGGACCAAGGGATCCAGTCGCTGCTTGCCTTTTGGACGTCCGGCATGTGGTTCTACAGAGAAAGGCTACGAAATGTTCTGTGTTATTGCTTTCACTGGTTTTCTTGCACCTTGTGTTTAATGAGAACATCCCTGTGCCCAGCAGGATAAGGCATTGAAAAATGTTTTTCTGTTACTGTAACACAGAAATTTTCAGTTTAAATCCAGAAATAGAAATGATGTCGGTTAAGGCTTGAGACATCTCAAAGTTCTCCCGAGCTTCCCTTCAGTACTTATAAAAAAATATGGATTGAGGCCTTCTTTCCGATTACTTATTCCCTAGATCTTCAGGGGAATAGATGTGTGTGTGTGTGTGTGTGTGCGCGCGCGCACGTGTGTGTGTGTGTGTGTGTATTTTTTCATTAGCATCAATTTATCCTAAGTGATTTGTGCCCTCCTCAAATGTCTTTCTAAAATTACACCAGAACTAGGACCCTAACCAAGGAATAAAGTACAGATAATCACGGGGGCCTTAAATGAATTGGAATGGGGAGGGGGCTTAGGAAATATCACCCAATGCCAGCAGTTAACTATAGTCGGAGCTGCAACAAAGATTTCATCAGGCACAATGGATAGAGCTAGGCTGATACCACTTAGACTGCTGTGTTTTCTGAAAGAAAACCTCTTAATCTGCAGGAGGGAGCCTGGGTGAAATGGAACCAGGCCTAATTTAGATGTTCCTGCTAAGAAGAACCATTGGACCTCTGTTGGAATTTGAGCTCTCTGTTTTATCACATTTGTGCTCTCCCTGTGGTACTGGACAGCTCTGTCGACGTACAGATTACTGTTTAGCCAGGGCACATGTTGAAGTTAATGTGGTGTGACCAGTCGATCAAGGGCACAATTACAAAAGACAAGACAGCAAAATCCCAGTGACAGGAGCAGCCACATTCTAACCCCTGTCTCAAAAATGTTAGATGGCATCGTTTGACCAAGTCCTTCAGAAGATTCCAAGTCCTTTGAGAGGTGTTAGAGACATTCTCTGCAAATAGCCCTGGAGTCTACACTCACTTCCACCACCCCACCCTAAAAAGAGCTGGGAGGGCTCTTATGCCAGAGAAGAATATGCGTGCTTGTGTCTGTGTGGTATGTATGAGATACCAATTCGTGGATCTAACACTGGATCTTTTCATCAATAAGACAGATAAACGTATTTTCAGCATCCTTCAGACAATGTAACCCTGAAATAAATATGATTCATCATTGATCAAAGGCTTATGTAATATTTTAAAGAAACAACCAAATGGTGACCTAGTGGATCTGAGCTCTAGCCCTCCATTAAATTAGCTCCTCAAAGAAATACTTTCACTGAGTAGCTTAAGGTTGGGTTCTCCCAGGAGCAGGCTGGGTGGTGAGGTTTGAGTGCAGGTAGTTTTTTAGGTGAATACCTCAGGAAAGACCAAAAGTTGTGTAGGGGAAGTAAGACAGGGAAGTTCACATTGTCAAGAAAGTTATCACCAGAGGCAATTGAGGCTCCATGCCTTTGGGAAACTGGGAGACAGCGTAGACCCTGCCTCAGAGTCATCCTACCCAAGGAGCAAGGGATATGGGTTATTACCTACCAACAGTCATCAATCTGTTATTGAAAAACGATGAATAAACATTAACTCCTCAGCGCCTCCAGCCTGTCCACATACATGAGCCAATGAGCTCTGAGAGGTTCAAAGAGCCAGCCCTTCGGCAGAGTTGCTGGAGCGTTGGGTTGGAGCCAGTGAGGCAGCATGCACAGTAATGGTGTAAGCATGATAAAGTTTCTCTTCTTTTCAGGAGAGGTGAAAGGATCTAGTTTTTAGAAATATTTTGTATAAAATAAGATTAAATATTTGTTATTTACAAAACTGAAGTGGAAAACATTTTCCCAGTGACCCATCTTTAGATAAGGAGAGGAAAGGAGTTACAATAAAATGGATAATATTTGCATATCCAAATGAACATGTGTTCATGTTTCTTCAGTACACAATTAGAGCCACACCATCCAAAGCATTTCTCTTTTTGCCTTTGCTGCCAGGAAACTCTGAATCAGAGACATTTGAGGCTGATCACTTCATCTGATGCAAATGTTGAAGCTGAATTTAACCCTCTCATCCTGCCTAATATTCTCCTTTGCTCATTCTTGTCCTGCTCCTAAATTATTTTGTTTTCCTTTAATTACTATTATCTATGCCTGCTTACTTTGAGGAATAGTTTGATGTCATTTGCAAAGTTGCACTTTTAAAACAGGCATTTATTTTCTAAAATTTCATACTAGTGAAATATTTATGGTACCCAGATAGCCACCAGAGGGGGAGGGAATGAAGACAGGGTATTACTATGTCTCTTTAATAAGAGCTACATGTCAGAGCTATAAGATTATCTGAGAATTTCAGCAAAGACAACAGACCCAGAGCCAACAAAATGCATCACCCCACTATCCAGCTGGTTGGAAGCGGGGAGCTGAGGCATGTGACTCTCAATTCTTCACGTGCTCTAGGTGTCCACCCACTCTCACTCGTCATCAAAATCAAGGAAACAAACTGTGACAGAATTTCAGTCGCTTTTGGAAAGGGCATTGAGGTTCTCACTGGGGCTTTGTTCATTCTGCAAACCTGATTTGTTACGACACCAACCCAGTGGATGGGCTTTCTCGCGTCCTCATTTTTTCCTGTTCAGCTTACATCTGAGTTTGGTGCCTCTGGACCAAATCCAATTATCTTTTACTCCCGCAGGGGTCTTCTCCAACCAGGAATAATGACACCAACTGGTGATGTAATCTCCACTGAAAACCCTTTTTATCCCTTTCCAGCCGATGGCATTCTGCCCCCTGCTGTTATCCAGCCCTCAGCGGGTGTGAAAGAGACAGTATCCATGTGAAATTATGCCTGGATTGCACACACTGCTATTTATTCATCCGGCAGCAATTTGGAGGCTGAGGCTCACAGTTAGCGATTTGATCTTAATCAATGTTGTCCTTGGCCCCCAGTACACTGGGCCTTTCGGATACCATTTTTCCGGCGTTTGGATGGCCTAGTTAATTAAACAGCTGAACTTCCTGTGCCTAAGACGCAGGTCAACCTGAAATATCTTCAGAAACTACCGGTCATTTTACTTTTGTTCAAAATCACACTGATACATCCTCATTTGGTAGAGATGGAAACTTAGGAAACTGCTAGAGACTCCGCTGTCCTCTACCTCGTACATCTGCTTGGTCACAGCCTTCTTGGGGCACTCCCCAATCTCAGAAGGTTTCTGAGTGAGCTCTGGGGGTGTGGTGGGGATGGGTGATAACACAAAACTACTGGGAAAATGTCCCCCACGGTATTCATAATCAACCTTCCAAATACGAGAAATGCTCACAATGAAGATGTCCCACACTGAGTAATTCTGCTCTGTCTGGCCTTGGGAATAAAGAGAATGACCTTTCAGAAGAGTCCTGAGCTGCTGAGCGCATGTGCGCCCCAGGAGGTTAGTAAATATCACCATCACTATCACCCGGGGCCTCGCTAGAGGAAGTTGTTGCTGGGAACTTTATGGCATGTGACATTCTCCTCCATACTTGAGGAAGGCCAAGGTTGGAACTGTTTTATGGTTCTGTCAAATAGGAGAAAATATACGTACTGTATAGGCCTGCCCTATTTCTTCTGGCACCTCACAGACACTCAGAAAGCTTTGGCTGGGCGAATCCGCGAAGCAGAGGGTAACAGCACCTGATCCACGGGGATGTTGTGACAATTAAACAAGACAATGTCACATAAAGCACTGAGCCCGGCGATAGAACAGAGACAAATAGCGCCAGTTGCTGTTGTCTTTACTACTTGGATATTAACAGGAATGCCTTATGTTTTACAAAGAGGGAGCTTTTATCTTCTGCATCAGGGTGAGGGACAAGGAGCAAACGGCCCACAAGGCAGGACTCTCTGAGGAAAAGATGGGGGCTCTATAGCCTTTGTCAAGGGGCTGGAGTCAGTCTTGGGGTCCGTGGTGACAAGGATGTTTATTTCCATCAGAAGTCAACTGTGCTTTGTTCTCACATTCTACTGTTTGCACCCTCTTCCCTCAGTGGGCATATAGCCCAGTCCAGTAATAATGGATTAGCCCCTAATCCAGAACCAAAATAAAATCTGCCTCCTGCATTCAGTCCTGCCTCAGTGACCTCATGTGGCACAGAAAAAGCCAAGAGGGCCTTGACAAGGCGCAGGCAAGTGGAAGCACATTGTTAATAAAAGATTCACGGGTCTGGCGCTTTCCGCACTGACGGGCGTTCCATCTACAGCTCTCGGAGACAGTCGGGTGGGAGAGTCGATTACCTGTCCTCTTGTGATTTGGCTGGAATGCTGCCATGACTGAAATAACTGCTGACTAGCAAAATGCACCCCTTCTATGCCGACCCCCAAGCACCTTACCCTGAATGAGATGTAGCAATGCTTTGGTTAAGAGGCTGCAGGCCCATGGAGCCCAGCAGAATTAATGCTAAAATGTTGCTTGGTCTATGCAGACTCAGTTTCACCCAACAAGGAATGATCCAAATGAAAAGGAAAATTTTCCCTCGAGTTATAAAAACAAACATACACCTTGATAACCACCTTGATAAAAGTTGTGCTTAGTGACAACTTTCACTGCACGGGTCTAAATCCAGATGGGACAGCATCCCCCTAAATATGCCTAGAAGGATGTCCAAGATTCATTTCCATGTTAGGAAGAGTAGATGGGAGGCCTAGATGGAAGGCAGTGTTTGAGAAATTAGCTGTCTGCTAGCTGATGATCTTCCCGGGGCTCTTCTGGTCCCTCAAGGCTCTGAGTTATCAATTGCTTGTGGGTAACAACCACGGATTTTCCAAGAATTATCCCTATCCCCAACACAGCCTCCCAATCCAGATTGCTCACTCTGTTTCTTGCCTTGTCCCTCTAATACAATATGTAAATGATGCTCTGGACTCCCAGTCTCTGCTATGACCACCAGGAGACTGGCATGCAGCCCACCACGTGCGAAATGAGTGACCACTTTAAAAAAAAAAAAGTTGAGAAAAAAAGGGAAGCTGACCATCAACATGATGCTTGGATAACGTACTCCAGAGTTTCCAGTTCTTCCCACCGTCGTTCCATTTATCCTTCCTAACAGTCCCCATGCTGGGCTGTCCTGGAGGCTCCCCGTCCATCGCAGCCAACCTGCCCTTTTAAAACCAGATCTTTCTCGCCCGTATGCAGGTGCAGCGGTAGCCATGTTAAGTGTCAGGCAATGATTGGGGAGAGCAGCTCACAGAGGAAACTTAGGAAGTTGCAGAAGAACCTTCTTAAACCCTGGAAGGAACCCTGAGGAAAGTGTGTCACAATCATGTAGTTTGTAGAATCTAGTGCTGTTGCCCTAACCCATTACCTGGAGAACCCCCTGCTTTCTGCCAAACTTTTTAAATGGCCATAATGGGGCCGGAGAGGTAATAAAAATAATGGCTTCTATTACTCAACTCAATACCTTCTGTGGGTCATGTCCTTCCATCCCCACAAATACCCTGAGAAGTATTTGGTATTATTTTCCTGAACGTTATGAATGGGGAAACTGAGGCTTTTGGGAGTTAACTGGCTCATTCAAAGCCACCTGGCTGGTAAACTGTAGGTTCAGACTCCAACCAAGATCTTTCTGACCACTGGCCCAAGCTCCTCCCCCCAGAGTGCACCATCTCACTACAGGCATAGGGGCACCCGTCTTCCATATATATAGTAAGGATAAGATGGGCCTCTAGAACAAAAAGCCAGTAAACAATTCTATTTTCACAATGGCTTAGAACAATGTGCATGAAACCCACCAAGGCTCCCAGCGCATTATTCATCTGTGACTCACTGTGGGGGAGGGGAGGGTCTCAGCACAGTCTCCCTGCCTCAGTGTTAGCGTTTCTGTGCAAACCCTCAGTGCTTATTCCGATGAGAAGCACGGGTCGCCCCTTTGAAGCTGAAGTATAAAGTGTGCCTCTCATCCTGGGCTCTTTTCTTCCCAGCTCTTGGGACCGGCAAGTGGGAAACCTTCCGATGCTCCAAAGCCCAAATGAACCCAGATTCACCATTTCTCTTTAATTGGTGGAAGCCAATTTGTTGTGTTCAAAGGCGCGTCAGAGCCCGCAGTGTGAGCATTGTGCCCCGGGATGTGGCCCGTTTCATCACGCTTCATTAGGATGCAGGGGGGAGCCCCGGCATCTTCAACTGGGCCAGAGGAACAAAGGCAACGTGGAAATTGGAGCAGGGCAATGAATCCCTTGCTCTCCACTTTTTCAAAACAAGATTCTGACCATTTACTTAAGAACTTATTTTTGTCCTTGTGTTCCATACAAAGAAACAGGAAACTTCAGAGGGAAAAGGGGGCCCCGGTTTCTTACATAGTGGCCCAAGGAGGCTGGGGTCACTGAGGGTGCTGGCAGAAGGCTGGCTTGGCCCCAGAGCTGGAGGGGGAGCCACT